>SJYC01077870.1:0-51149 GCA_006408675.1 Madoqua kirkii | reverse complement strand
TTTTTTTTTTTCATTTCTACTAACACTGCTAAATGTTGCCTGGGTTACTGCAGTGGTCTCCCTTTCTCTCGCTCTCTTTCTCCATCTCTCTCAGTACCGCTAGGCTCTCCCTGTTTCTGCCCACCATCTCCAATTTTTTATACTAAATGCTAAAATACCATTATGATGTGCCATTGTCCTACTTACAAGCCTTTAATAGATCTTTTGTGCCCATAAAATAAAGCGGGTTGATCAGCCCAATATTCAGGGGTTCCCTTTCCATACCAGGCTCTACCTGTCTTTCCAACATTATTTCCTATTATAGTTACAGGTAACTTATTTGCTGCTCCCAAATATATTTTTTCACTTTTCTACTTCCCTGCCTTTACTCATGCTCTTCACATAACCTGAATCTTCATATCACTTCCCAACTGTTTACACAGAATCTTTACAAAGTTCAGCTAGATTCCTTCACTATAGTCAGGATTTCCATTGTCAGCCTATTAGAGATGGTTTTCCCTAAACTCCTATCCTGAATATCGGAATTGCCTTGTGTTATACTTACTTCTGGACTTTGTCTCCAAAATTAGATTTTAAGTACCTCCCACAGGTCATCACTATTTGCCCAACGGCTTCCAGAGAAATTCAAACCTAGTAGCTATACAATTAAACAAGTAAGTGATCTGAATTTGCAACTGTTTCCTTGCTCTAGTCACCTTTTCTTTACCACAGATCATTTTGAATTATTTTTATTCCTAGTGCTTGTCAGTGCTTCCTTTTGAATATTTTGAAACCTCCCCCTCCCTGATGACCCTCCTCTGGCCACTTATAAAGTCTTTCCATTTCATAGTCATCATGCTACCCCCTCCCTCCTCACACTGATGTAGATTGCCAGGATGCTAATGATTCCTGGTTCCTCTGTTCAGATTCACTCTGTACCAACTACATGAACGGTGGGGTGATATTTCTTTGTCTATAGAACAGAGTTGGAGAACCTGATCTTTTTTGCTTTTTTGAGTTATCAGAAAGTCAAAAGCTAACATAGTGAAAGTATTTTATAAACTGTAAAAAGCTCTATGAGTTTTTTATATATAGTTTAGAGTGTTTAAATATTTTCTAATAAGCATGTGTCCATGTAGTAAATATATAATTAAAAATACCAAAAGTAAGGTCTGAGGGGCCATATTTCTTGACTCTTAGTAAGATTTACATGTGTATCTAAGGTTGATACTTTCTACATTCATGTACCTTCCCCTCTTTTCCAACTAGTCTCAACCTTCTCAGGAGCCGCTCCTGTTATTTGGTCTCACGCTTTTCATCGACAGAGCCAATGGGAGCCTTCCTTAAAAGATCTTCACTGAGAACATTTTCTTTTTTATGATTTTTTTTTAAATCAGCAAGCAAGACTGATCTTTAACAGACTGAGAGGAAGAAACTTAACAGCGCGCAACCATTCCTTGCTGCTGCTGCTGCTAAATCACATCAGTCGTGTCTGACTCTGCGCAACCCCATAGACATCGGCCCACCAGGCTCCCGTCCCTGGGGTTCTCCAGGCAAGAATAATGGAGTGGCTTGCCATTTCCTTCTCCAGTGCATGAAAGTGAAAAGTGAAAGTGAAGTCGCTCAGTCGTATCCAACTCTGCGACTCCATGGACTGTAGCCTACCAGGCTCTTCCATCCATGGGATTTCCCAGGCAAAAGTACTGGAGTGGGTTGCCACTGCCCTCTCCATAAAGTCAGCATAGTGAATACCTTTTTCCATAGGCAAGACACCCCCTCAAACACACAACTTAATTTTAGGATACTCAACATATAAGAAAAATTATCTCTAAAATATTACCATTAATAAAGCACCCTGCAGCTTCAAAGCATCTGTGTACAAGGTTTATTTCAAGCTAACAAAAATCCTGTGAGGTAGGTAACTTAGACAGTACTACTGACATTTTCTAGGTGAGAAAACTGAAACTAAAGATGCCTGAACTTTGTACCAAAGCAATGAGTAAGCAAGAGCCACCATGCCAATCCAGATATTTTTCTAATCACAAACAGCAGGCTCTGAAGAAATTTTCAAGAGTGCGGTCTAAGCTAAAATACCCAAGAGGACTTAGAATAACGTTTTATTTGCCTCCTAGATGCATAGTAGTTACTGCTGCTGCTGCTAAGTCACTTCATTGTGCCCAACTCTGTGCAACCCCATAGACAGCAGCCCACTAGGCTCCGCCGTCCCTGGGATTCTCCAAGCAAGAATACTGGAATGGGTTGCCATTCCCTTCTCCAAACCATTCCTTAAACAGCCTTAAAAATAAATCAACTTTATCCTACATCACAGATAGCAACATTGTGCAAATTATCTGGCCATGTGGATTCTCTGGAAATTTTTGAGTCAAAAAACCTCACCAGTGTCAATGTTTATAGTATTGCACTTCAGACATTAGTCTACTGCCTAGATTCAGTTTTTTACTAGGTGGGTATTTCTACTTATTTGGAGAAAGCAATGGCACCCCACTCCAGTACTCTTGCCTGGAAAATGCCATGGATGGAGGAGCCTGGTGGGCTGCAGTCCATGGAGTCACTAAGAGTTGGACACGACTGAGCGACTTCACTTTCACTTTTCACTTTTATACATTGGAGAAGGAAATGGCAACCCACTCCAGTGTCCTTGCCTGGACAATCCCAGGAACGGGGGATCCTGGTAGGCTGCCGTTTATGGGGTCGCACAGAGTCGGACACGACTGAAGCAGCTTAGCAGCAGAGCATTTCTACTTATTAGCAGGTAAATTGATGGGCAGTTTGATGATAACTTGAAACTTGAAATCATAGTCCTTTACAACTCAGTACTGCAGGAAGACATCTTTGCTTTCCCCTTACTATTAAATGAAACCAGGAAAAGTAGATTAGTCTTCACCTCATTGTTTCTAGTGAGAGAGAAGTACGAGAGTACTCCACGTGAGGTTCACTGTAGGCTGGCAGTGTGGGCCAGCCAACTTTGCATTGGATAGCTTAAAGTATGTTGATTTTTTTTAAGTGTCCATATTCTTGCAGTGCATACATCTATTATCCCTGAGTTGCTATGGACATTATCAGTAGAGTCATATTCTTGTGAATTTTCTTTTCTATAAGGTCACCTGTCTGCTCTAAGTTTAGAGACTTTGATGATAAGCAGTAGGTGTCTTCCATGCTCCTTACTTCCTCAGTCCTTTGCCCCTATTCCTACAAACGATCCAGCTACCACCAAAATACTCCTTTGCTTTCCTATAGCCCATGCTTCCAAAGGAACCTAATATAACAAAGGCAAGGAAATCTTTACTCCTTCCGACTGGCCTTTTGGCTCCTGCTTGTTTGGCGTTTTGACTTAAATTTTTCAAGTTACTATTTAACTCATGAGATAACTGTTTACAAAACTGTTAGTTGATAATCAGGGGTTTTTCCCTGGATTAATATAGTTAAAGTTTAACTTTGTGGAACAGCACATAAAAATAAATGTATTTGTATATAATTAAATAAAGGTATTAACTCTGGGAATTTTGTTGATAATGTTCTCATGAATCTAAATGGAATATTTGTTCTAGTCTAGATAAAAGAAGACCTTGGCTATAGACCTGGCAGGTGGACTTTGTGGAGAATTTAAGTTAGAAAGGAAGCTAGAATTTACTCCTAGGTGGCAGGTGATTTGCAAATAGTGGAAACATACTTCTTTTTCCTAAGAAAATGCCTTTTGTTCATATTCCTGGCAATACCTCATTCAAGAGAAGTTGTTGCTATTCTCTTCAAATAGTATATTTGAATAATTTTTGGCTTTGATCAGCCCTATGCTGCCTTGTGATATTTTATCATGTCATTGACTTTATATATTACATCATGATCAAAACTTGTTGGAGTCTGACATAGGGTGAGAAATCACTCTGTTCAGGTACTGCCCTCCAGCTGTTTTCATAAGTCGAGAAGGACTTATTCTCCTGAGACAGACAAATTCACAGACAAAGACAAGTTCCATCTGATGATTACTAGAGTATATCTTAAAAAGAAGTCATCATTCTTTTCCTAGAAGTCAGGGTACAGCCTAACACTGAAACCATATTCAAGTTAATTTGACTGACTTGGAAACAGTTTTCATCTTCACTGCTTGCAATATAGACATCAGTTCAGTTCAGTCACTCAGTCGTGTCCGACTCTTTGCAACCCCATGAATCGCAGCACACCAGGCCTCCCTGTTCATTACCATCTCTTGGAGTTCACTCAGACCCATGTCCATCGAGTCGGTGATGCCATCCAGCCATCTCATCCTTGATCGTCCCCTTCTCCTCCTGCCCCCAATCCCTCCCAGCATCAGAGTCTTTTCCAATGAGTCAACTCTTCGCATGAGGTGGCCAAAGTACTGGAGTTTCAGCTTTCGCATCATTCCTTCCAAAGAAATCCCAGGGTTGATCTCCTTCAGAATGGACTGGTTGGATCTCCTTGCAGTCCAAGGGACTCTCAAGCGTCTTCTCCAACACCACGGTTCAAAAGCATCAATTCTTTGGCACTCAGCTTTCTTCACAGTCCAACTCTCACATCCATACATGACTACTGGAAAAACCATAGCCTTGACTAGATGAACCTTTGTTGGTGAAGTAATGTCTCTGCTTTTGAATATACTGTCTAGGTTGGTCATAACTTTTCTTCCAAGGAGTAAGCGTCTTCTAATTTCATGGCCGCAATCACCATCTGCAGTGATTTTGGAGCCCCCCAAAAATAAAGTCTGACACTGTTTCCACTGTTTCTCCGTCTATTTCCCATGGAGTGATGGGTCCAGATGCCATGATCTTCATTTTCTGAATGTTGAGCTTTAAGCCAACTTTTTCACTCTCTACTTTCACTTTCATCAAGAGGCTTTTTAGTTCCTCTTCACTTTCTGCCATACGGGTGGTGTCATCTGCATATCTGAGGTTATTGATATTTCTCCCAGCAATCTTGATTCCAGCTTGTATTTCTTCCAGTCCAGCATTTCTCATGATGTACTCTGCATAGAAGTTAAATAAGCAGGGTGACAATATATAGCCTTGACACACTCCTTTTCCTATTTGGAACCAGTCTGTTGTTCCATGTCCAGTTCTAACTGTTGCTTCCTGACCTGCATACAGATTTCTCAAGAGACAGGTCAGGTGGTCTGGTATTCCCATCTCTTTCAGAATTTTCCACATTTTATTATGATCCACACAGTCAAAAGCTTTGGCATAGTCAATAAAGCAAAAATAGATGTAGACATCAAGGAACAATTACTAAGAAAAACTGGGTGGAGCAATTAAATGAATCTGAGAGAACTATGAGGTGTTGCATATATATGAATTTCAAACTCAATATGGAGGTCTCTGAAATTCTGGTCCAATGAAGACACTCTGTTTTACCCATGTGTAGAAATCTGTCCATTTAGCAAGTTTCTAGGTAAAGGATCATTTATGGATATTTTAAAACTAGTTGCTAATAATTTTTGCAGCAAGAATAAACAAGCATCAAGCCAAAGAGCTAGATTTTCTTCTCTGTTCTTCATTTCAAAGTCATAAAGCCAGACATTCAAAACCTAGATATCTCATATGCACTTTATAAGAGTTGATTATTTTGCCAAGCATACAGTCTTTATCCCAAATCAGAAGTAACTTGAGATTGAAGTGCTCACAACAGATTTCAAATTGATAGGACTTAAATAATTTTTTTCCTTTTTTTTTTTTTGATAGTGGAAAATTGTTTTACAAAGTTTTGTGTTGGTTTCTGCCATACAAAACGTGAATCAGTCATATATATATATGTGTGTGTATCTCCTGGAGATATCTCCTGGAGAAGAAAATGGTAATCCACTCTAGTATGCTTGCCTGGAGAATTCCATGGACAGAGGAGCATGGTGTCACAAAGAGTCAGACATGACTGAAGCAACTTAGCATGTACACACACATACATATATATGTATGTATATATACATGTGTATATATCCTCTCGCTTTGAGCCTCTCTCTCCTCCCCACATCCTACCTCTGTAGGTTATCACAGAGCACCAGGCTGGGCTCCCCATGTTATTTAGCAACTTCCCACTAACTATCTATGTAACACATGATAGTGTATATTTGTCAGTACTACTTTCTCAATTCTTAAGTGACCGATCAGGTGGCAGGAAAATTTGGAAAGAGAAGTGTCCCAGAAGATAACCACGGGGTTTTAAGTAAGAGCAAGTGGCTAACAATGTTAACTTGCTGCTGAAAAGTTGAGTAAGATGAGAATGAAAATGTGACCGTTGGATTTGGCAGCAAGAGATATGATAAAATAGAATGAATAAATGTCTCACTGAACCAGCTTGAGGAAAGAATAGGAAGTGAAGATATGGTAATAGCTAATAGACACAATCCTTTCAATAACTTTTGCTATGAAAGGAAAAAGACAAATGAGAAGCAACTGGAGAGAGATTTAGAATCCAGAGTGTATCATCAAGATTTGCAAAATGCAGTAGTTTTTTTTTTTTGCCTTGTTTTATGTTTTGCATTTGTTTAATCTGCTTCCCCAGTTGAAAAACGACTTGATAGAGAATTAAAGCCTCAAATCTAGCTAAAAAGAAATATGGAAAAAGCAAAACCAGTCTGGTAAAATGTAAAAAGTATTGGTTAATAATCAACAGATCTGGGTTCTAGCTCAAGTTCTACCAGCTGTTGGTAAAATGGCCGTAAATAACATCTGTGACTATCAGTCTAGTTATTTATTGATAACGTCTTAAGTTCATTTATGGTATCCTAATTCTATGAAAGAAAAAATATCAGGCATATTTCAAAAATCTCTCTCTAGTAGAAACAGAATTCCATTTACAGAGCACCTTATTATTTCAGAAGCACACTCATCTTGCTAATTAACCCTCACAGGACTGCTACAAAGTAAATGATTATATTGGTGTGTTAACAGATAAGGAAACCAAGGCTCTGAAAGACTAAGTAATTGTCAAAATAATTTAATACGCAGACAACAGAAGTAGGGTTTTAAACATAAATTTTCAGACTATTTTAAAATATTTCAGAATATTTTAAATACAGATTTTCAAAGTTCTTCCCACTCTGCAGTGGTCTCCCTCTGTTCGTCCTGTAGTCTTTTGTTTTGTTTTATTTCTTCCCCTCACTCTTCAGCGAATGTGCTTTTTATTTTCATTTCTAGTCCAGGATCCCATTATTTTTCTATCTTTCTATTCTACTTTCCCCAGAGCTTTCTGGGTATATCCATCTCCCTACATATCTGCATTTCTTCTTAAAACATAGCCAAGTGCATAGGGTTTGGGAGTTCTGTATTAAGAGCTTAGGAAGGACAATCCCACACCAAAACAGTTTACTAGTCTAGTGAAATTGTGCTTCAAACAGCTCATGGAAAATCAATGCTCTGACCACAGTGACCAGTGCTAGCAGTGGAAACTTCATAATATCTCATCATTTGGGCTCATAAGCTTTTAAAACCAGAGAATGAAAAGAGAAGAGCAAGAAGGTAGGAGGGGAAATGGGAAATGGGAAGGAGGGGAAGAGATGGCACGGAGAGTACAAGTGTTGCTTAGTGTAGGCCCTGCAGACCAAAAATTATTGTGTTTCTAACACTATTGATTTTTCAGCAGCTGATATTTCAATCTGGGTGCAGTGTGTCTGTGAGTCTACGCACACTGTCAAGAAGAAATATGATAGTGTCTTAAAAGATTAATAATATCGCTGGTCCTCTGGAGGCCTGTCTTAATTCACTGGCCTGTTCCCTGGCATGTACTGTAATTTATCTAGTCTGATTTGAATAGCAAATGGCAATCGGCTGCCATTAGGGAAATGGGCATCATTCTTATTGATCCAGCATGGGCTGGATTTTATTTAAGGAGAACTGCAAAATGTTATTACCTTCAGGAAGAGAAACTGAAAAGGGAGCTTTTCCCTCGTGTATTTTGGAAGTGTTCTACCTTAAAAAGCGGGGAATGGATTGCGAATTTGGGAGAATAGAGGGAGATGACGATCCTATTGTGTGGGGACATGGCACAGACTGTTTCAGCATGATTGTTTACCAGCAGGAAAGAGTGCTCATGGTTATGAGAAAGAAGCCACGGGCCTCAGAGGCTATAACACTGAAGAATTTCTCAGACCCAACCTGTTTCATTGTCCAGCTTTGTGAAAAGCCCCTAGTTGCTTAGAATCCATTTTTCAGTCTGTAAAATGGGCTAGAAAAATCTATTGGCCATATACAAGGTTTACTTCAGGTGTTTCACATCCTGAGAGTCTTGGATACAAGGTGATATGGAATAAAACAGAAAAATCAAAGAGATTCTGTTTAACATTGAGGGGTGGTTTTTCAATATGTATTATTGCTCTTTGCTTAGATTTTTTGAAGGGACATGTTATGCGCTGAGTGAAGCATGACGAGCTAGCCTCATAATTCTCATTAAACGTAATGGGCATCTCTGAGCTTAACACTGAATACATTCCTTTAATGTTCACCTGTTAGTGGCAAATCTAAACCTGCACTTGCACCTTGTTTCACAGAATCAAGAAAGCTGGCAACATTATGGTGGCAAATGTGGGAGACTGTCAGATCCAGGCTTTCTGCCTGCCCCCAGTCCTCTTTGCCACAAGGATAGGGGCTGAATGTGCCATTCCAGTCAATGCTTGTTGAAGATGTGCTGTGAAGGAGCACACACAACCCTGATAACCTCCCTTAGCAGCCCCAGGAAGGGAAAAAGGTGTGACAAAGGTGCCGAGAGGAAGTGCTCATTTCTACTGAAATTCTTCTCCATTCCACCTCGGGTTGTTATGGAAAGAAACGATAATGTGCTACAGGAAATGGCCAAGTATAAAAACAATAAAATAAATTGAAAATGACTTTGTTTTTTTGAGCGGCAGTAATTGCTATATGTTGTGATGTTTGCATAAGGAATTAGTTAATGTGTAGCAGAATGGCATGTGATACTTTTTATTTGCCTGATGACTATAGTCTCTGAGTGAATGACTTATTAAGGTTAATAAAGAAAAATTTGCTTGTGACTTGTAATGATCCAATTGCTAGAATTTAGCATCCCCTTATGCATTGTTGCCTAAAGGGGAGAAGGGAAAAAAACCCACACACATTAATGGCCGACTGGCTATGATTTTTTATAGTGGTGTGAGAACAAACAATGTCTTCTAAATTGTTGGTCTGTCTATCTTTCTGCCTGCCTGGGCAGGAACGTTATGGCTTTCTTAATTCTCCTGTGTGATTTATCATCCTAAATTCATTGTTTTGCATAACTCTGCTCAAAATGAAGAAATGTCATTATTTTGCAGCGAAAAAGTTGTCATTTGCATAATGCCTGCCATTAATTATTGTGAGACTAATGCAGTTGTTGATATTTTTAGGGCACAGTGGTACAGCCTGCACCTTGTATAATGTCATTCTGAAAACATTGGTAGTTAATAGGTGCCACAACATTGCACAAATGGAAAGGAAGATGATGAAGAAGAAGGGGACACAATGGAACAGGCTGTGATCTTTATTTAGCTTTTTTTTTTTCCCCCTGAAATGCTTGGTGAGGAAAACTATAAAAGGAAGCGCGAATAGAGCAGGGAGCTGTGACATCCCAGAGAACAAAGGGATAGAAAAGCAGAGGTTTTCTATTTAGGCTGAATTAGCTTAACCTGGGTTCTAGCCAGTTAAATGGAGGAAGGCATGTCTCCTCTGTTTTGGCTTACCTCCTTAACCAAAGCTCTGAACAGAATGAAGGGTCAGGCTTCCTTAAACCCTCAGTTAGAATAAGGGTTTGCTCTGAAATATGCTCATCTCGTGGAAGAATCCTCTGAACTGGGCACTTGGTCAGAGTTCAGAGCACACGAGACAGTTTATAGAAGAGAGGGCAAAGCTATGATTTTTACGTTTAGATTCATCAGTGTTCTGTACTTCTTGAAATTTGGCAATCATATCTGGAACTCAAAGCTCTTCTCCTTCAAAAACCAGAGGAATACTATAGTAGCATATTAGAGTGACATTTTTTTTTCCTTCTGTTCCTTGCAACCGAACAAACTTTTGCAGCTGATTCTGTAGGGAAAGAGCCTACCAAAACTTTCTATTTCACAGGTAAATGAAAGTCAGTTATAAAAATTCGATCAGAGATGAAACTCATTACACTGAGTCTAGGAGGCATAAATATTACAGATGTAGGTAACTGTTGATTTTCTTAGTCATGAGAGCTTAAAAAAAAAAGACTCACATCAAATAGAATTTTTTTCCCTAATTTCTCTGTTTCATGGGTATTATAAATTTAAATATTTCTTCTTTATCATTAATTTAAAAGACACGAAAGAAATGGAGCCTCAAAAGTAGGTCTAGTTGCTAAGACTGACCAGACATATTTAGAAGATATTTCCCTTTGATATTTAAAAACTGGCATTATAAACTCTTGGGAAAATGCACTATTTTTCAGACTACAGGCAGATTCTGATGGCTATTCTGTGCCCAAACACTGAGGATTACTCTTTTGGAGCCTCTTAAAGCCAGATGATGATTGTGAGAAGAGCCATAGAATCTGGAGGAGATTGTAAGGATCTATCTCAGTTTGTCATATAAATTCCTCAGCAGAATTTGGGCTGAGATAGTTTTTGATATCTCACCTTGGATTATGAAACTTAATCTCCTTGTTTTCAGTTCTGGACTATGTAGAAAACACACGTTCTGAGTTAGGAAAATTTTAATTCTCTACAGTGATATCCCCATCATAAATTACTACATCTGGGACTGTAAAAAACGGATGAGCCCATGCATCAATCGAGACCAGTCTCCACTGCTGGTTCTCACTTTTCCCTTTCTTTCTTTCTTTCTTTCTTTTGTTTGTTTGCCCTAACACCCAAATTAATATCTGTTGACTATAATAAAATCAATACAAGCATACAGTTTTAAACATAAGTCAGAAGGTGACCATAGGAGGGAAATGGAGAGAAAATGAAAAGAGAAGGGATTTGCACTTCTTATGGTATACTACAACAAGGCTAATTCCTCACATGCCTGTATTTGTAGCCTGGTGATACCTAGTTATCTATCTTATATTCTATAGCTATATAGAAATCCTATATATAGATACAAATGAAATCTGGTGATCTGTTTGACAAACTCTTAGTCACCTTGGCTAGTCCAGAATTTTCTCTATTTTATCCTTGACAGTTGCCCACCCCATGAATCTCCTCAGTCTCAGGCAAAGCAAGGCAATTAATACTCTATCCATGATGGATACTCTCAAGACATTTGACTTAATGGTTGTGTTCTATATTTCATCTTGTATTTGAAAAGGCTTTCATATTTAGTGAAAAAACAGCTGTTAAGAACCCTTTTTTAAGCATCCATTTGCTAAAGCATTTTATCTAACTATGAGAGAGAGTTGAGTAAAGAGGTGTAGATTTTCATGCATTGAGTGTCTAGCACTTTGATCAGCAATATTCTGAAAAGTAGCAGTCTCATAGTAAATAATCAGAATCAGTTCTGATCCCCTGTGTTCAGGAAATAATTTTAGATCTCGAGTCTTCCATAGAAACAGGGTAGGAATCCATATGTTAGTTGGCATGGTTTTCATCACCTAACATCTGATAATCATGCAGACTGCCATTCCTTAATATTCACAGATTCCTGCCAGGACTTCAAACTTCTTTATCCTTTGCTTTGGAATTTTTCTCCTTTTACATCTAGACACCATACTAGGAACCAAGGATGCAAGATAGATATGACATGGTCCCTCACAATGAGCTTTTAATCTAATCTACGAAGAGAAAAAAAGATTTTGCAAGAATGAATTTTACATATCATGTGTCTAATTGAGGCAACCTCATTATTCACTGAGATTAGTTAACACTATCACAAAGCCTAGGCAAAGAGGAAAGGCACTTAAAATCCTGTTACTGTATGTTTCATGGATCAGTTTGTTCATTTGTTTAATAAGCATTAATTGGAGCTGTACTGTCTACTTAGAAATGTTCTGAAATTTTCAGACACAAAAGGGAATTTTACTTGGTACTTTCATAAATAAAAGGGTGTCTCACTTCCCCTCTAGATCCGGAATTCCTCATGTCAGCATCCATCCCATGCCAGTCTAAGTCAACAGGGTCAGTTGGGCTGGAAAACTATTCCCTTTATAGCCTCGGAGATAGGAATTTTAGTTAACCATCTAATTTGACTTTACTTTCCCCAAGACCAGTAATCCTAAGACCTGAACTACATGGCATGTAAGTGGGTGCCCAGCTTGGCCTGTGCAGTCAAGTGGAAAGAACAGAGGCCTCTGGAACAGGATAGAGCAGCCACTACATCAGGCAGAACAAAGGCTTTCTATTTGAAGTTGGCGTGACTGGGATGAGAGTGATCAGTACTGGAACACTCTATCCATGCACTTATTCACTCAGTCACTTATGATCTATCACCCAGCTATAATACTTCAGGTATTATTCTAATACTAATTATGGGAAGTTAAACAAAGTCCCTATAAAATTTGTATTGTATTGAAAGGAGAGAGGGGCAATAATAAAGGAAGCAAAAGAAATGTATCATTAAGCCTTTGACTGTGTGGATCACAATAAAATGTGGAAAATTCTGAAAGAGATGGAAATACCAGACCACCTGACCTACCTCTTGAGATACCTATATGCAGGTCAGGAAGCAACAGTTAGAACTGGACATGGAACAACAGACTGGTTCCAAATAGAAAAAGGAGTACGTCAAGGATATATATTGTCACTCTGCTTATTTAACTTCTATGCAGAGTACATCAGGAGAAACGCTGGGATGGAAGAAGTACAAGCTAGAATCAAGATGGCAGGAAGAAATATCAATAACCTCAGATATGCAGATGACACCACCCTTATGGCAGAAAGAGAAGAGGAACTAAAAAGCCTCTTGATGAAAGAGGCTCTTGATGAAGAAGGAGGGTGAAAAAATTGGCTTAAAGCTTAACGTTCAGAAAATGAAGATCATGGCATCTGGCCGCATTGCTTCATGGCAAATAGATGGGGAAACAGTGGAAACAGTGTCAGACTTTATTTTTTGGGCCAAAATCACTGCAGATGGTAACTGCAGCCATGAAATTAAAAGACGCTTACTCCTTGGAAGGAAAGTTATGAGCAACCTAGATAGCATATTGAAAAACAGAGACATTACTTCACCAACAAAGGTTCATCTAGTCAAGGCTATGGTTTTTCCAGTAGTCATGTATGGATGTGAGAGTTGGACTGTGAAGAAAGCTGAGCGCCAAAGAATTGATGCTTTTGAGCCGTGGCATTGGAGAAGACTGAACTGATGGTAAAAATCAGAAAACAATGCAGGGTTCAGTTCAGTTCAGTCACTCAGTTGTGTCTGACTCTTTGCAACCCCATGGACTGCAGAATGCCAGGCCTCCCTGTCCATCACCAACTCTCAGAGTTTACTCAGACTCAAGTCCATCAGGTTGCTGATGCCATCCAACTATCTCATCATCTGTCATCCCCTTCTCCTCCTGCCTTCAATCTTTCCCAGCATCAAGGTCTTTTCAATGAGTCAGTTCTTCGCATCAGGTGGCCAAAGTCCTGGAGTTTCAGCTTTAGCATCATTCCTTCCCATGAACACCCAGGGCTGACCTCCTTTAGAATGGACTGGTTGGATCTCCTTGCAGTCCAAGGGACTCTCAAGAGTCTTCTCCAAACCACAGTTCAGAATCATCAATTCTTTGGCTCTCATCTTTCTTTATATTCCAACTCTCACATCCATACATGACTATGGGAAAAACCATAGCCTTAACTAGATGGACCTTTGTTGGCGAAGTAATGTCTCTGCTTTTCAATATGCTATCTAGGTTGCTCATAACTTTCCTTCCAAGGAGTAAGCATCTTTTAATTTCATGACTGCAGTCACCATCTGCAGTGATTTTAGAGCCCCCCAAAATAAAATCTGCCACTGTGTCCCCATCTATTTGCCATGAAGCAATGAGGCCAGGTGCCATGATCTTTGTTTTCTGAATGTTGAGCTTTCTGCCATAAGGGTGGTGTCATCTGCATATCTGAGGTTATTGATATTTCTTCCAGCCATCTTGATTCCAGTCTGTGCTTCCTCCAGCCCAGCATTTCTCATGATATACTCTGCATATAAGTTAAATAAGCAGGGTGACAATATACATCCTTGATGCACTCCTTTTCCTATTTGGAACCAGTCTGTTGTTCCATGTCCAGTTCTAACTGTTGCTTCCTGACCTGCTTACAGATTTCTCAGGAGGCAGGTCAGGCGGTCTAGTATTCCCATCTCTTTCAGAATTTTCCACATTTTATTATGATCCACACAGTCAAAGGCTTTGGCATAGTCAATAAAGCAGAAATAGATGTTTTTCTGGAACTCTCTTGCTTTTTTGATGATCCAGCGGATGTTGGCAATTTGATCTCTGGTTCCTCTGCCTTTTCTAAAACCAGCTTGAACATCTGGAAGTTCATGGTTCATGTATTGTTGAAATTCTCTGTTTTGGAGAATTTTAAGCGTTACTTTACTAGCATGTGAGATGAGTGCAATTGTGCAGTAGTTTGAGCATTATTTGGCTTTCCTTTTCTTTGGGATTGGAATGAAAACTGACCTTTTCCAGGCCTGTGGCCACTTCTGAGGTTTCCACATTTGCTGGCATATTGAGGCAGCACTTTCACAGCATCATCTTTTAGGATTTGAAATAGCTCAACTGGAATTCCACCACATCCACTAGCTTTGTTTGTAGTGATGCTTCCTAAGGCCCACTTGACTTCACATTCCAGGATGACTGGCTCTAGGTGAGTGATCACACCATCATGATTATCTGGGCTTTGAATATCTTTTTGTATAGTTCTTCTGTATATTCTTTCCACCTCTTTTAAATATCTTCTGCTTTTGTTAGGTCCATGCCATTTCTGACCTTTATTGAGCCCATCTTTGCATGAAATGTTCCATTGGTATCTCTAATTTTCTTGAGATCTCTAATCTTTCTTATTCTATTGTTTTCCTTTTTTGCTTTGCACTGATCACTGAGGAAGGCTTTCTTATCTTTCCTTTCTATTCTTTGGAACTCTGCATTCAAATGGGTATAAAACAAGGATAAGTAATGGAGAAACTGTTGTTTGAAATAAGGGTGATAGGGAATGTCTCACTGAGCAGGAGATATTTGAGCAAAGATATCAATAATGAGAGGGAGCTAAGTATGAGGTTGGAGAAGGGCATGGCAACCCACTCTGTTTTCTTGATTGGAGAATCCAGAGGACAAAATAACCTAGCTGGTTATGCGTCTATAGGTCTCAAAGAGATGAACATGACTGGGCAATTAATTCTTTCACTTTTACAAGTATGAGGTGATCAGAAGGAAGAGGAATTTAGGCAGAGGGGATAGATGTTTTGAAGTAAGAACAACTTTTAAATATTCCAGGAAGACCATGGCAAAGACTGATGGGAAGCCCTAAGAGGGTTTTTTTTAAGGGCATGTGATCTAATTTATAGATTAAAGAGATCTCTGGCTACTTTGTTGATAATAGACCTAAGGGGTCAAGGGTGGAGCAGGAAAACTAGTTAGGACTTACTGTGGTAGCCAAGTATGAGATGGACCTTGGCAGTTGAGAGGAGGAAAAGTGATTCACTTACGATAATTTAGCTGTAATTTGAAGGCAGTTGCAGAGAGATTTGATGTGGTATAGAATAAAAAGAAATACATCAGGTGTGATGAGTCACAAGTATTTGGCCTGATCAACTGGATGAATGGCACTGTCAGTAACTCCAGAATTGGAGTACTATAGGGATGTTGAGGACAGAGCAAATTTAGGGGCAGAGATAATTATGAGTTCATGTGGGGACATGTTGACCTTGAGATTGTTATCCAAGTGAAGAAACTGAAAGGGCAATTAGATATGTAACTCGGGAGCTCAGAGGGGGTATTAGGGCTAGAGATGCAAACTGTTGTTGTTTTTCTTTTTAAACTTCTACATAAGTATTTTCTTTAGAATGTAAGCCTATGGAGTGTAAGGAATGGAACTGAGCAGTTTCTGAGGGTAGATGTGCATACCCTGTATTATTTGATGATGAATAAAGAGGTGGTACTTTCATTCATTTGTCTGTCTTTGGAAAGTCTGGGACATGTATAGTAAAGAGGTAACAGCAAAACCATATGAACACTTCCTGAGGACACATATGGTTTACAATCTCACTAGAATATAAGACAAACATAACGTAATGTTTCCATAATAATGCAAAACAGAGGGGCAAACACATTTTCTGTAATTTATTAATGTGAGTGAGATTAGTGTGAGTTAGAAGAAGACAGGTAAAACTGGAACCCAATTTTGGAACTGAGGAAGACTTGGGCAGGAAGGAGCAGGCAGGGCTTCCCAGATAGGGGGAAGTCAGGAGTGTCACTTCTGGAAATTCTGATTCCATAGGTCTTGGAAGGACCCTACCATTTGTTTTGTTTGTTTGTTTGTTTGTTTGTTTTTCTCCTCACATGGGGAACTTCTTCTAGGGCATACCTCTTCCCTAAAACAGTGATTATTTACCACAGTTAATAGGGGCTTCCTTGATGGTTCAGTGGGTAAAGAATCTGCCTGCAATACAGGAGACACAGAAAGATCCCTGGGTGAGGAAGATCCCTTGGAGGAGGGCGTGGCAACCCACTCCAGCCTTCTTGCCTGGAAAAATCGCACAGACAAAGGAACCTGGTGAGCTACAGTCTCTGGGGACTCAAAGAGTAGGACACAACTGAGCAACTAACACTTTCTCTAGAGTCAGTAGTCCTGCTGAGCTCCTAGGTAGTGTTGTTTCCAGTCACCATACTAGTGTGGGCGCTCATGCTGACTCTTCTTGTTTTAGAAGATTTCTTACTCTATCTTCACAGAACTTGAGGTTTATAACTTTGTCTATCTTTAGTTTGTGCTATAGTCATAAGTTGTGGCTTTATTTTCTCTCCTTTTGATCTACATTACTTTTGGAAGATGTCTGTAGGGTTCAGATTCAGTTTGCTGCCGTTATCCAGAGCCTACAAATTGATTTCAGGTGTAACCCCTATCTTTGTAAGTGGTTGCTATGCTATTCTATATCATGGACCTAACTGTATAATCCTACAGACCCGACATACAAACTTGTGATGCTCCACTTCAGCTATGTGAAATTGCCATGGTGAAATCAGAAACTCGGGTTTCAGGAAAGTCTGTGTTTTAGATTCTGATGTAGCCTCGAAGTTTGGCTGTCAGATGTTATTGTTTTATTATTATTATTATTTTATATAAACGAATAGAGACACAGTTTGCTCGAGTGAGGATGATATGTTTTGAGATGGCACAATAAAGAAATTCTAAGGAGAGGTTCTGGCGAGATCATTCCAGATCCAGGACTGCTCCAGGAATTTTGTGCCAGAAGTTCATGAAACTTTACTAGACTAAATATCATGGCCTGGCTTTTCTCCACAGTTCTGCCTAGTGTTCTTTTAGTATTAATAGACTACATCGTTTTCCTGCTCTTTATAACTTGGAACCAACTGTGGCCTGTTACGGCTCCTTCATTTTCTTCCTACTTTATGGTCCCTTGCACAATCACCTATGCCTGGATGTGCAGGCACAGGTGATTGTGATGTGCAGGTGAATATTAATCTCTTACAAGGAGCAACCAGTATGAGAAGTACAGGGATTATTACATCAACTACTACATAGGGAATTAGATGGCATTGAATTAAGCTCCTCCTTATTTGACCAAACCTATGATGATATTTCTTGTGGATGGTTGACTGTATGTTTTATTTATTCTCTATAGCAGTGGTCCCCAACTTTTTTTGGTAGCGGGGACTAGTTTCATGGAAAACAGTTTTTCCATGGACTGGTGTGAGAGGGGATGATTTCAAGATGATTCTCATTAGGTGTGAGCAATCTAGATTCCTCACATGTGCAGTTCACAGTAGGGTTCACAGGCCTATGAGAATCTAATGACACCATTGGTTTGATAGGAAGCAGAGCTCAGGTGGTAATGCAAGCAATGGGCAGTGGCTGTAAATACAGGTGAAATTTCACTGGCTTGCCTGCAACTCACCTGCTGTGCAGCCCAATTCCTAACAGGCCACAGACTCTGTAATCGTTCATGGCCTGGGGGTTGGGGGCCTATACTCTATAGCATCAGCATCTATTAAACGATATAGCACTGGTGAGATAAATGAAAGAGTTTGGAAATCCTAAAGGACATTACATATTAAGCTGTGGGCCTAAATAATATATCTTAATGATATTAATTCCTGTTATAAAGCCTGAACTGAATGCAAAATTTAGGACTTTATGATAAATATGTACAGAAGCTCTGTTCTAATTTTTAAGATTAACTCACAGGTTGTTGGAATGTTTTCAAGGAGACAACCAAGACAATTTTAGGGTTATCAAAGATTTTTATATAAGAAATAAAGGATCTATTATAACTACATAGTCTCAGACACTGAAAATTTTAGAAAGCAATATATACTATCTCTAAAAAATAGGAGAGAGAAAACTACTAGGATCAAAAATACCTATAGAAAATAACTTCATAGAACTTTAAGGAAGGAAGGTCAGTGTAGATTAATATTTTAAGTAATATTTTGCTGTAATGTTAATTATGGAAAAGTTCAAAATAAACAAAAATTACTTAAAATTCCTCTGTCCAGAAACAATGAATTTTAGTGTTTATGTATATATTTTCCAATCTTCCCATTATGTGTGTACATACTGTGTGTAGTTAAACAATTTTTAACATAGCAGTAGTTACTTATACAATAGACCTTTGCATATTATTGGTTAATATGCATTTTTCATTTATTCCATTCCTAATGTTACTTTTAATAGCTGTATAGCATTCCACTATTTGAGCTCCCTAGGTGGCTCAGAGGCAAAAAATCTGCCTGCAATGCAGGAGATGTGGGTTTGATCCCTCAGTCAGGAAGGTCCCCTGGAGGAGGACATGGCAGCCCACTCCAGTATTCTTGCCTGGAGAATCCCATGGGCAGAGGAACTTGGCAGGCTACAGTCCATAGGTTCGCAAAGAGTCAGACATGCAGCGACTGAGCACACACATTCCACTATATGGATGTACTATCATTTATTTAATCAGCCCTCTATCATCAGACAAGGTTTTCAGTTTTTCACAGTTGTAAGTAAACCATGATAAGCACTTGCTTCTTAATCTTTATGCAGATCTTTGATTATTTCCTTTAGATAAATTCGTAGATGTGAAATTTCTGGATCAAATAGCATTTATATCTTTTAAAGTTTTATATACATATTGCTAAGACAGTCTCCCAGGAATTGTGCCAATTTTATTCTGTCTGTGGTAACATCCGAAAGTTTCCTTCCAAAAGAAACTTAAAGTGGTACCAGTCACTCTTCTTAGTCCTGTCTGGTCCACCAGTTACAGCAGACCCCACTTAACTCTTACCTTAAGGTTACATACATAAACCTTTTTTAGATCATTTATGCTTTAAAATGAGACAGATGAAAGAATATAATTTGACAGTGGAATTAGAATGTATTCCTATCTTATTCCTGCTCTGTAAAAGTGTTCTGCCTACCCTGGACAAAAAAAGCAGACAAAGAAAAAGAAACAACAAAAAATATCCACCTCTTTATTTGGACTGGTTGAGCAGTCCCAGTATGCTAGCACTGACCTGAACATGCAGAAGACATGAGTCCTGCCCTCTGAGACCATACAACTCCATGTACCATTATTCATAAGCATTATGTGAACTGTGGGCTTCTAGGACAATGCCGTTTTGTTTAAGTGCTTGAACCATATGATACAGACAGACTACAGGATACCTGCGATCCACCCTCATGGGAGGATGGTGCGAATAAGTCTTCGTATTTGCGGAGTCAGGAAGAAGGAAAAGTGTGGCTATCTGCTTCAACTCTAGAATAATACCAAAAACTCAGAGGACTCCATACTGGGAAATCGACGTAAGTGGTAGGCTAGCAGTTGGTGATGAGTTGGAGACAGAAAAATCTACTTATTCCCATGTCTCCTACTGTGTCTCCTCCAAGGGAGTCTATGCCACTCGGAAGAGGCCAGTTTCCTCCATGTAGTAGCTTAGAGTTTCTGAGGCTTTCAGAACTGCTTAGGGAAAGGGTGTAGTATGAGGACAAGGGGAAATATTTGCAGTTGGGCCTCTCATTAGTAATCAGAAAGGTTGTAGTGAACCTGGGACTTCCTGTAGTGTTGGAGTGCTGGTGTGCAGTGTCACTGGGCAAAAAGGTTTGATGGAGGAATGGGCTTCCCAGGTAGCTCAGCTGGTAAGGAATCTGCCTGCAATGCAGGAGACCCTGATTCGATTCCTGGGTTAGGAAGTTCTCCTGGAGAAAGGATGGGCTACCCACTCCAGTATTCTTGGGCTTCCCTGGTGGCTCAGATGATAAAAAATCCACCTGCGATGCGGGAGACCTGAGTTGGTTGGGAAGATCTCCTGAAGGAGGGCATGGCAACCCACTCTGGTATTCTTGCCTGGAGAATCCCTGTGGACAGAGGATCTTGGCTGGCTGTGGTCCATGGGATCACAAATAGTCGGACACAACTGAGTGAGATGGATACAGGATACAGGGTATTGCTTGACTGAGAATTAAAATGAGAGTGCACTGCTTGGACCAGAAAGGCTTTCCCATGGTTACGATTAGCTGAAAGTGGCCTGAGTTAGAGGGACAGTTGTAACAGTGACATAAAAATTCCAAATAATCCTTCTGAATAGATATGCACACATTTAGAAATGCATAATAAATGACATATAGTGAAAATGTAAACAAGCCATTTAATAACATTTTAATGCTTGATTCTGATCTCTTAATTAAAATGTGCATAAAAGAAAACAATGGTGGAACATCTGTGTGTGTTATTGGGATGGCAGGATTTATGCTGCACCCTGGGCTTTTTTGTTCATGTCTCAGTGTGAGCGAACACAGGAGAGTTTCCTCTGGGAGGCACAGATTTACCCATTTGAGCCCCACAGAGTCTTGTGTTCCCACCCACCCCCTCTTGGCTGTGGCTGTCTCCCCTTGCTTTTCCTCTTACATTCAATACTGTATGGCTCATTCTCTGCTTCAATTAAACTACTCTCATCATTTGATCTGAAAGCCACTCTTCACCCCACCCCTATAACCTGAAACCCTGACCTAACCCTGACTCAGCCCTGTTATCTCAGCAGCTGTACACAGCATTACCTAATGTTTTTGGCCTCGGTGAATAATCTCTGAGAGCCTTGGGGAAAGCATGGCCCTTTGTATCTGTGACCTTGCAGCAGTTATTACTCAGCTGGACACTATGGGGTTTAGATGTTAGAGAGAGAAATTCTACTCACTCCTGCTGGTGAATTTTTTTATTAAAAATCATTTGGGGGATGTATCCTGGAGCTTCATTTTGCCCAATCCTTAAATGAGAGTACCAGCAATCACAAAAGTCGAAGGTTATTAAGTACTTTAAGACCTTGCAGTGAAAATGTTACTCCTTGAAATGATATTTTTTTCCTATCATTACTTGGAACATACCTGATCACCAGAAAGTTTACCTTTGATTAAATGAACATAAAAAGTACTCCAGAAGAATTCTGTATCAGATCTACAATAGAAAGTCACAGCCAAAAGGCCTTCTTAAACATATAATAATTAATATTTAATACCCCTCTTTATGAGAAGGACGTTGCACTGGGACTATCTCTAATCCTCATAATGTTCCTGCAAAATAGGTAGTTTTATTCTTCATTCCACAGGTGATGAAACAAATTCAGAGCTGTTTAGTGATGTGCCTATATTTATATTGCTAGCCAGCAGAAGACCTGGGATTCAGACTCAAGTCAATCTCTGTTTCAAGGCCATAATCTTTCCACAAAATCAGACTCCATCATACGACAGCTCTCGTTTCCTGTACACCCATATTGAGATGTTCTGAAAGAGTTAACTAGAATATATCCTGTTTGTGACAAATGTCTGAAACTTGTTTTTATAACTTGGATGTAATTCACAAATAAAGAGTAATTATCAATATGTCACAGATGAAGAGTTGCACGTATGGATCAGTGTAATTTCTGTTCCCTTGGCTTATGGATGCAGTATGCCCCAGGGAGTTTCACAAATCCACATGGCATCTCCTCGTACTGGGTTCTGTGTGAACTGAACAAAGTGGAAAGCTCCTATGTATTGGGATAGCTCATGACTGGTTACCAGCTGAGGAAATTTGTGTAAAATTATCTTATCATATGTAGACATGATTTCTTTCCTGAATTTGTTCTGTACCATTCAGCATAGGCAAAATACCAAGTATTAGTACTAGCTCTGTATTTCTTATTTATTTATTTTTAATTGTGGGATAATTGCTTTCCAATATTGTGTTGGTTTCTGCCATACATCAGTGTGAATCAGTCATAGGTATATTATGACCCTCTGTCTTGAACCTCCCTCCCACCTCTCACCCCACCTCACCCATCTAGGTTGTCCCAGAACACTGGACTGATCTCCCTGAGTAGTCATACAGCTAATTCCCACTGGCTGTCTAGTTTATGTGTGGTAATGTACATGTTTCCATACTACTTACTCTCTCCTTTGCCCCACACTCTCCTCCCCCACCCCTGTGTCCAAAATTCTGTTCTCTATGTCTGCATCTCCATGGCTACCCTGTAAATGGGTACCATCTTGTGGTACATATACACAGTGAAATATTTACTCAGCTAGAAAGGAATGCATTTGAGTTGGTTCTAATGAGGTGAATGAACCTAGAGTCTATTATACAAACTGAAGTAAGTCAGAAAGAGAAAAACAAATACGTATATTTGGAATACATATGGAATATATATTCCAAATATATATATGGAATCTAGTTTTGTACATCTTGATGGGTGCTTGTTTTAAAAGCGTTGCCCCAGGAGAGGAGAAAGAGACGAGGGTGTCTGTCTTCCTTTTGCTATCTTCATTTTGCTTTCTTGTGCCTCTGTTTCCCATCTGATCTCTTTCATCAGTTTGCTATAATCCTTTGTTGAAAATGACATTACATTCATAGACTAGACGTTATTAAGACTTTAAATCACATGAGACTACCCATAAGATAATTTTTCGATCTGCCTTTTGCATGTTTCAGCTTCCAGTAGTGGATATGCGCTGCATACTGGAGACATGTAACTTATACCTGTTCCACTCTTTTTTACTGTTTTCTTAGTCTGAGAGAATCTCTGCTTTAGGCTTGGTATGTGTCTGAGACAAACCAGTTATTAGGTTTGTATGATGGTTAGGCTGTGGGGTAGAGAGGAAGTTCATAGGATATTGAGGTGTATATTAAGAAAAGCATTATAGTATAGTGGAAAAAACATGGGCCTCAGAGTATCACAGGAGCTCAGCTCTTTTACTTATGAGCTGTGTCACTTTAAATGAGTTATTTAACCCAGAAAGCCTGTTTTTTTTTTTTAATCTGTAAGCATAATAATACCTGCTTTATAGAGAGATTGTGCAAATTAAATGAAATAGCACCTTTGGTACGGTGGTACAGTGCCTGACCCTCTAATGTTGGTTGCTTAAATTTCATGCAGCAAGGAAAGGGGAAACTAGAAAAGAGTGGAAATTAGAAGATGATATTGGGTTTGATCAAAATGTTTTCATTGTTTCCATTCAGCATAATAGAAGAGTGTCTAGAAGCTGCTAAGTCACTTCAGTTGTGTCTGACTCTGTGCAGCTCCATAGATGGTAGCCCACCAGGCTCCCCCATCCCTGGATTTCTCTAGGCAAGAACACAGAGTGGGTTGCCATTTCCTTCTCCAATGCATCAAAGTGAAAAGTGAAAGTGAAGATGCTTAGCATCTTAGCGACCCCATGGACTTCAGCCCACCAGGCTCCTCCATCCATGGGATTCTCCAGGCAAGAGTACTGGAGGCAGAGACCCCAGTTCTGTTTCCAGCTCTGCTACTGAAAAGCTGTAAAATCATTACTCGTAGCCTCACAGTGTCTGTTTCTCATCTTAAAAGTGAATAAATCAGAATGAATGCTTTCGACTTAGTTATATAGTTTTTCCTTCTGAAGACTTTTCTTCTTCCCTGAGTTGACCATAGCTGTCACTCAGCAGTGTGTAAAACCTCAAAGGCCAAGAGCCAGATATCTAGACAGGCCTATTGCTGAAGTATCCTCGCTGTGCAACTCTATTTACATGTGCATTTATGTTCTTTGTATATTTGTCATGTGTCTGAGTATGTATGCACCTGCATGCTTGTTGAAGTAAGCACACTAGCATACATTCATACATTTTTGTGGGTATGTGTGTTTATATATAACCTATATATATATATATACAGTATGTGTGTATATATATAAATATATGTCTGTGTGTATGAGAAACAGATGCTCTGTAGGCAGATAAAGCAGATAAATATAGATCCAAATAGAAGCAAAGTATATAAATATAGACCTTATATAGAGTGAACGCAAGCCGATCAGCACCATTTCATTATTGCTGGAAGTCTTTTTAATGAAAGAGGAGAAAATCAGTAACTGACATTGAAATTATCGATTGAATGGCACTGTCAGATAGGAAGGCATGGTGTAAGGTAAGAAAATAACCTTTCTTTCAACTTTAAGGAGCAATTAGCAGGAAGATTTGTTACTTTTAATTATTTGATTTATGAAAGTTTTTAGATGCTATGTAGTGTGGTGTTTTTAAAAGTACAGATATATCATCACCCTTCCTAAAAATACTACCAGAAAACAAAAAAATAATGCATAAGAAAAGAACACCTGTTCCAATCCTGACAAAGGACTTGACAAAGGTGACAAGATTACTCTTCTTTGCCGGCTGTGATTGGCAGCTCTTTCCCGTTTCTAGGTATGACAGATGAGTTAGTTTCATTCTATGCTATTTTTCACAAGCCCCCTGAAGTCTTTAAGGAAACCCACATAAAGGAGATATTTTGAAGCATAAGGCCATAGTCACCATTGTTAAGTTATTTTCGTGGGACTGCGTGTGATTGTGTTTAGTGAGTATGTTGTGTGAGTAAAACTGGGCTTCCATCTGTTACTTTCATGTCACTGTTTGCACCAGTCAAAATAACTGGTTGCGAGTTTTGCTTTATTTTGTTTTGTTTTAGTGGGGAGGGTACTGTGAGTTATTTTGAGCAGGTTCGAGTTAACTGGGTAATTTTCTTTAATGTTGAAAGTTACATCTTGGTCATGAGTTTAAATACAGCATGAAAATAAAGATTGCCTCCTCTTTCCTATAAATCTCACCTATCTCCCACAACAGATCATGTGACTTTTTCAGCATCATTATAAGAATATCCAAAGAAGCTCAATTTTGAAGAAAGTCCTTGAAATTATGCAGATGCAAATCCTGCTTTTTCCTCACACCCCAGAACTGTCAAAGTCCTTGTCATCGCTTTTCCTGTTGATCATTTTACTATTGCTTTTCTGTATAAAGGCAGGAAGCGAGGGCCCAGAAGGTGGTCTAGTTCTCTCCTCTTCTGTGCTTCTTTGAAGCCAGAAGCTACTGTTTCTTCCTTCTTGCTCTCAAACACATTCAGACTTTAGCAAGAAGAGAAGAGAAGGACAGAGCAGGGACTCTTTAGGACTTGAGAAGTGAATTAGTGCTGCCTAAGAACTGTTCATTCTTCCTTTCAGGCCTGTTTTGCTGCTATTACTTTAACTTCCTCACCAAATTTTGACTTTAAACATTTATTAAGAAAAGTGTCCCAGAGGTCTTGAGAATAATATGTCACACACACACACACACACACACACACACTAATACAGTTGTGAAAAATTCATTCCAAAAGTCTGTAGTGTGTGAAAAATGGAGTATGCTGCTGCTGCTAAGTCGCTTCAGTCGTGTCCGACTCTGTGCGACCCCATAGACAGCAGCCCACCAGGCACCCCCGTCCCTGGGAGTCTCCAGGCAAGAACACTGGAGTGGGTTGCCATTTCCTTCTCCAATGCATGGAAGTGAAAAGTGAAGGTGAGGTCACTCAAGTCGTGCCCGACTCTTAGCGATCCCATGGACTGCAGCCTACCAGGCTCCTCCATCCATGGGATTTTCCAGGCAAGAGTACTGGAGTGGGGTGCCATTGCCTTCTCCAAAATGGAGTATACTCTCCATTTTATTAATTATTTTCAAAGAATACTTCCTAGCAATGTGTAAAGTTGGTAAACTCAATAGTACTTCAAACTACAGACTTTTCAAAACTGCTCTGTTTTACTTGATGTGTTCTAATGTTATTTTCAACAAGTATTTATTTATGATTAGTATAAAATAATATGTCTACATATAAAAGATTCAGTATAGAAAAGCAGACTTTTGAAAAATAACTGTTTGCCAGATTAATATAATAAAACTTTTTGTCTACACACACACACACACACACGCAAATTCCTTTTTTCTTATTCTTTGCTTCTTTCCCTTTGTCCTGGCCTAACATATTTCAGATTTTGCTTATATTTTGTCAAGTACTTTGTAGTAATTACCCAAAATTTTGGCAAGGAGTAAAAAAATATATGCACACAAACATATATACACAATGTAAACTTACAGCATTATGGCTTATTTAGCTTAAATATTTTGGACTAAAATTCTGAGGAAAGTTATGTATACACATACATATACATGTGCACACACATACACACGCACATGCTTCTCCTTTACTTATTCTTTGTTTTGTTCCTTTTCTCCTGGCTTATCAGATCCATTGTTTAGACTTTGTCAAGTACTTCATAGTACAATAATTATCATAAACTTTGGCATAAAGGAAAATTGTATATAATACACATAAACACAAATATACATACATAGATACATCAATTGTTAATATGCAAATCATCAAATTTTAGTCAAATTTTATTATATTTTTTACTTTTATTCAGTATAAATCTTTAAAGAAATTTTTAAAAACACTCAAATATCTGGTGTGATTTAAAGATTCCTGAGAATTTATGTATTTCTTTACCTTTGATAAGGAACATTTTCCAGATATGAGTTTGGAAAACAAGGATTTGTCATAGCCAAGAGCAAAGCTAGAATCTATTTTTTTTAGGAGTCATTTATCCTTCCCCCCCCAACTTGGGATTTTTAGTGGTTCTCATCATTGGTGTGGAGAATTTTCTTTTTGGTTAGATGGCTTCATATTCTTCTCCTGGCCTTGTGGTACATTACGCTATGTATGAACCACTATGGGAGTTGAATAGGTCCTAACTCTCCTCACTACAACTTTATAAGCTAACAGCTCTGTAACTAGATTGCTAATCTATGAAACTTGCTGCTACTGCTAAATAGCTTCAGTCGTGTCCGACTCTGTGCAACCTCATAGAAGGCAGCCCACCAGGCTCTGCCATCCCTGGGATTCTCCAGGCAAGAATACTGGAGTGGGCTGCCATTTCCTTCTCCAAAGCATGAAAGTGAAAAGTGAAAGTGAAGTCACTCAGTCGTGTCCAACTCTTAGCGACCCCATGGACAGCAGCCTAGCAGGCTCCTCCATCCATGGATTTTTCAGGCAAGAGTACTGGAGAATCTATGAAACTTAGGCCAGTCTTAATTCACAGGGGATTTGTATTAAATGAATCATATCATGGAAGGATGTAGCACATAATATGTATTCAATAAATGCTAGTTTGCTTCTGGCCTATTAATTTTAACTTCTGTCTGGGACTTCCTCCTCCTAACCCTTCTCACCATTGTGGCTAGCGTCATGATACAGACATTAACCAATGCTAGAGACATAGGAATAAGGCATTTAAAATATTATTGATTATTATAGCTACCCTGATAATGGGCTTACGAAGAAGGAGATCTAAGGAAACCACCAGGAATTTCTGCTTCCTGTAATTGTAATGTTTTCTAGTCAAGAAATAAAAATGATAGACGTTTACCAAAGTATTGCGAGAATCCTATTCATTCCAATAAAGTGTAATGAAATATCTATCCAAGTGATGTACATTAAGCCTTTTGAAATAATAAGACATCAACTTATTGCCCATGCTTATATCAGCTTCATATCCTTCTTTCCACAGTGGGTGTTACTCACTTTTACTCACTGTAGATTAGTCTCCTTGATTAGCATCTACTCTTTTTTAGGGCGAGGTGTGCGGCCAGAAAGGGCTTCCTAGGTGGCACAAGTGGTAAAGAACATGCTTGCTAATGCAGAAAACTTAAGAGATGTGAGTTCAATCCCTGGGTGGGGAAGAACTCTGGAGGAGGAAATGGCAACCCACTCCCGCATTCTTGCCTGGAGAATCCCATGGACAGAGGAGCCTGGTAGGCCACGGTCCGTGGGGTCACAAAGGGGTGGACACAACTGAAGTGACTTAGCATACATGCATGTGCAGTCAGAATCCAGATGACATCGTTATTGTTCAGTTGCTCAGTCATGTCCAACTCTTTGCGACCCCATGGACTGCAGCATGCCAGGCTTCCCTCAAGTTTGCTCAAGTTCATGCCCAGTGATTTGGTGATACCATCCAACTGTCTCATTCTCTGTCGCCTCCTTCTCCTCCTGCCCTCTACTTTCTCAGCATCAGGTCTTTTCCAATGATTTGGCACTTTGCATCAGGTGGCCAAAGTACTGGGGATGTCATTGAAATGGCTAAATAGTTGCTGTATGCCTTCTTTGTTAAGGAATAAGCGGGAGGGTGGGGAGGGGGTGGAAAAAAAAAAGAAACACTCCCACTCTAAGATATCTAGAGCTGCATTTCAGCCTAGAGCCAGTCATTTTAACTGAATTGTAAACCCCACAGGAGTTAAGCTTTATAAAGGAAACAATGACACAATCTAAATGATTCTTGAAGCAATGTCCCCGTTATACACAGATGTCTTTATCGGATCTAAGCTCACTCTGAACCTCCTCAGACCTCACTTTCTGTGTATCTGCAGATTTAGTGTGCAACTCTCTGTCTTTTTTTTGGCATTGAGAGTTTGGCCAATGTCATTAAACCACATTAAGTCACTAGGACTTCTCTAGACCTCTTCCTGCTATGCCGCAATCAGTCTCAAAATAGTTGTGACTGTGGAACAGAAAGAAAGGAAAGGAAAGAGAAAGGTGACCTGATGTGATAGAAAAAAGAATGGTCGTGTCTGGAGATTGTGAGCCTTTGCTCTCTATCTTGAAAGAGATTCCTGTAACACAAGGCCCACTGTCCTCCCCAGCAGTTTGGAGATCTAGACAGCTGTAACACATGCAGAGTCTATAGCTGTAGGTTACCCTCAGGTTGTCAGGACCTTATTTCAGTTTATAAAACATTTAAATGTATACCAAATACCTATTTATTGTATAGTGCTAAATCCAAACCTTTTCATCCTTTAAGATTTCTGAGACTCTCAAAACACATTTAAGAAAAGAAATCATTTTTATGAAGAAGACTAATAAATAAACGTAGAAGCAGATAAAAAGTCAGAAAAGGGGAAGAATTTAAAGCCAGTGTGTGTAAGTCACTCCATCACGTCTGACTCTTTGTGACCCCACGGATTATAGCTCACCAGTCTCCTCTGTCCGTGGAATTCTCCAGGCAAGGAGACTGGAGTGGGTAGCCATTTCCTTCTCCAGGAGATCTTCCCATCTCAGGAACTGAAGCTGGGGCTCCTACATTGCAGGCAGATTCTTTGCCATCTGAGTCACCAGGTAAAGCCAGGTATAGAGATAAGTGAGTGAGAAATAAGAGAAACTGAGTCCAAAGGTCTAAATAATAAGGAGGAAGAAAAAAGGGAGGAAGAGGAGACTCAGATTAAAGATGGAAAATTATAAGATAGCTTTGAGGGGAACATTTTACATACTGTAAGCAGTCTTTATCTTATAAAAAAAATCTTTTGAAATCTCTCTTTATAGCATTTAAAATAAGATTCACTTTATGCAACTTTGACTTACTTTGTCCTGTGGAGAAACGAACTGTGAGCCTTAAGGTACAAGTCTCAGCTCTGTCTCAAAATATAAACTCCTGAGAAAATTACCTTCTGAGCTTCATAATCTTCACATACAAAGTGAGCAGTCCAGGCATAGTCTCATCCACTTTTAAGAATCATTAAATGAAACAGCACATGGAATGATCTTGTTGACCTGCTGCTTGGATGCTTGATGAAGGAAGTTATGAATGAGATTAGATCATACTAATGATAAAAAAAAAAGAACTTTTGGAAGTTTTTACTGATTTGTACATGCTTAGCCCCAGATGAGTTAACAAGAAGGTAGCCCCACTTTATAGAAAGTACTATGGCTACATTGCCAAACACACTTTTAGTTAAATCTTCAACTGGAACATTATACTTGCAACTCTTTCTCTAAAGGTCTTATTCACCAATTAGCTGAAAGATGGCATTTCTGACTTTCTAATCCAGAAATTTAAAACTCCTATGTAACCAAGAAAATGGAAATCAGTACATTCTTGGTTGCCCTTCTATTAATTTAAATTTGCATAACCTAATCAAAACTCAACCTGCCTTGCCCTTCAACAAAAAGCTGTATTTTCCCCCATTACTAAATGCCTACATTCTTCTCAGGATTTCTTAAAAGATAAATTATGTTGCTATCCCATGACTTTTCCTTTAGAATTGTCCATGGAAATTAAAATGGATTTTTCTGTGCCCAAGACTGAAATGAAAAATAGTCCAAAGGGATGGTGGAAATGAACACAAAACTTTGCTGATATTACTAGTATTACAATTTTGTTAAGCTTTGTTTCTAATAAAATGAAACTAAAGTCAACTGATCCACAAATAACTGTTTGACACTGTATCTACATCATTATTTTGTGTCTACAGTCTAGGCACAGCCTAAGATTTCCTGTAAATCTTTAGCATATGTTTTCTGAGGCTTTGCTAGCATACTATTCCTACTGGGCTGTTTCTTCCATAACCATTTTACTGGTTCAACAAGTATTGCTGAACACAGAGAATGTGCCAAGCACTGTGCTAGGTGCTAGGTATCAGCTGTGTGCACATGTCTACCAGTCATTGAATCATCCTTGAGAAATGGGTGGAGTAGGCATCTATTTTTATTTTCTAAGCTGAAATGGGAGAAAAGAGAACACTGGAGGATCAGAAATGAACCTCAAACTCTTGTTCTTTCCTTTAGGTGACCTCCTGTGATTTTTTTTTTCTAGTCACCATTTACAAACACATTCAAGAGGGTACTGCCTTGCTCTCTAATTGGCTGCTAATAAAGAGAATTTCTATTTCTTTTTATCACTTTAGTGAGTGTCCTTAGCCATAGGAGGGCACTCAGGTACAGGATGGTCCTGTGCCTAGCAGCACAGTCAACTTCACCCATACTTTCTAGCCTCAGCTTTGGGAACTCATTATGTGGCACAAGAAGCATCAGACAGGCTCAGAGGACTGAAGATGTCTGTAGTCATCCAGATCAAAAGGTAGTTTTAGGTGCTCTCCATAAGCACAATATTAGAAATTATTGAAATTTCTCTTACAAGCATCTTCATCAGTTTAGAGTCTTTTCTCATTGACCATTTCTCTTTCATTGCCCTATATCGGGCTGTTCTATTTAGTCAAATAATGTGTATATACCTTCTTCTAGGGCTTCCCTGGTGGCTCAGCTGGTAAGGAATCTGCCTGCAATGCAGTAGACCTGGGTTCCGTCCCTGGGTTGGGAAGATTCCCTGAAGAAGGGAACAGCTACCTACTGCAGTATTCTTGCCTGGAGAAATCCATGGACTGTATAGTCCATGGGGTCTCAAAGAGTCAGTCGGGCACGACTGAGTGACTTTCACTTAAGCGTTCCTCCAAAGTAAGATAATGACCTATTCAAAGATATCCGTATGCATTCTTCGTGTATTTGTAAAAGGCAAGGGTAAAATTGAAGATATTTCTCTTTGCCCTGGTGATATCTCTGTGTGTTTTTCAAATGATATTTGCTAGTAGGTAAACTAGTTAGACCATGGCATTGGCCAGCACAGGTATAGATTCCCACAGGTATCGAGAGAATGACAACAGGAGCATATGGAAAAGTCTGACAGTGTGGTGGAATTGCTTTCAAGTGATTTGACATATGAGTACTTTCAGACACTCTCTTGCCAGTAATCCTCATTAGACATACGATCAGAATATTGGGGTCATAACTCAAATCCGTTTTTCTGAGACCTGAACAGTAACTGAAAATCAGAGCTAAAGGTAATAAGAATGAAACTATTCTAGATATTAGAATTGTTTCTCTAATTGACTCTTACTCTCTCCCCTCTGTTTGGTCCTTTTTTCCTCTCCCTGTTTCTCTCTTTCTCTTTTTTCTTCCCTGCCTTCCTGCTCCTTTCTTTTTAGTGTTCTGAATTCATTAGATGGCATAGTGTAAATCAATAGTAAACGCTAACCGCCTACTCTGTACTCAGTTACGCAACATCGCATAACCGGTACACAGAGACAAAAAGGGAAAAAGCACACACAGCCTTTACATTCAAAAGCTCTTGCATAATTTTACTTTTCCACAGCCAAAAAGAAAAAAAAAGGAAATAACAGATGGGGAAAACTTACAGTTTTTTTTTCCCTTTTTTCAGACTGTAGAGAAGGGAGTTAGCTAACATTCATGACCATTTCTAGTTGCCCTGAGCTGCAGCAAAACATCCCATAATTGTCAGTGCCTTCACTGGCTTTAAAACAAGATTTTGTGACCCTCCATGATGTGGTAAATTTTCCAGGTAACATAAGACTAAAATTATTCAGAGGTGTTTAATGCTGACTTGGTTTTTACTTATTTTGTGAAAAATCAACAACATTTAAAGTAAGAAATGAATTTTAAAATAGAAAGGATAAGGAAGACAGCTGTGTGTGTGTATGTGTGTGTTTTCATTTGAAATGTATCCTGATGTAATATTTATGTGAAAAGCTGGTTATATAAACCCTGTCTCTCTCTTGCTTTTTACTTTGGGGGCTGGATAAAGCCTTACAGTTTTTTTTCTCATGACAAAGTATATTCAAACCTCAAAGTCTTAATGAAAGAGAAAACATCTAGATGCTACAGCAGACACTTAATTCAAACTCCCTACAGAATTCATCCCTTAAACAACAGATCCATTTAAGAACTTGTAGTTTCTGGAATTCTCATTTAAAACTTTCTGTCGCACTGTTCCCTGGAACACCTTTGGATATTGCACTGCCTGTAAGTCTCCAACGTATAATAAATTTTTGTTGTTGTTGTTCTTCACTTCTTTCCTACACTCCCTACTTTTTCACTGGAATAACTCCCTTCCCAAATGGGAACATGGTGAGATTTGTAGAAAGTTTATCAGTCTTCCTTCCCTGTTACAAATTTTGTTTCACTTAACTGGCTGATGTCCTCTGGGCACCAGGCATTTGTCTGGTGAGGGAGTTTAGAGGTCTTTGGAGGTTTGCTTTGTTCTTCCCTTTCAGTTTCTGCCTATCAGATGGTTCTAAAATAGATACAAAATGCTAGTGAGCACAGCATTAGGTACTCTGAGGTTTATGCTAGAGGAAAGTAAGATCAGGTATGTGCAAGTAGTTCTGGAGGTTCTTAATGCAATCAGGAAAGGTGAAACGGAGCCAGAGAGAGGATGGATCTGAGTAGGAACTACTGAAGCTCTTGATCACTGTGTGTTTGGGATCAGTATCATTCCTTTAGATCCTACTTACTTCTGGATGGTAAGGCCATATGGAATTGGTTCATTTGACTTACTGAAGGAAGGAGGTAGATTTTTCTCTACTTTTTATAAAAGATTCAGGCTATTTCCTAGTTTGTTTGACTTTCTCTTATATGTTAGCTATTGAATTTTGGATTCCTTTTGTATGGAAAAGCCTGGTGCATACAGATAAAAATCAAAGCCAAGAGAGTTTTGTCTGGTTTTCCAGGTTTCATTATCTAAATGTGTGGTTCACTATTGTAACATCTGAATGATCACGATCACTGGGGTTGTAGTATCTCTGTATGTATGATGACATGGGCACACCTTTTGTTATCTGAAAAGGAATAATGATTAAGCTAGCATATGTTTTTAAAGTATTTTGTAAATACATTTCCTTTCAAATTTTTTTCCTTGAAAGAATCTTTAGTTCAGACAGATTTGTTTGTGAAACATAATGAAAATTGGTCACAATATTCACATATATGTTTACACATACATCTTTTCTGTGTCCTTCATATTTTTAATTTTTTTATTAATGTATAGCTGATCTACAGTGTTGTATTAGTTTCAGTTATACAGCAAAGTGATTTAGTTATATATAATTCTTTTTAAGATTATTTTTCCTTATAGAATGTTATAAAATATTGAGTATAGTTCCCTGTTACTGTGCAGTAGGTCCTTGTTGGTTATCTACTTTATATATAGTAGTGAGTATATGTTAATCCCCAAATCCCAATTTATCCCTTTCCCCTTTGGTAACCATGTTTATTTTCTATGTCTGCATCTATTTCTGTTTTAAATATAAACTCATGTGTATCATTTTTTTTTAAGATTCTACATATAAGTGATATCATATGATATTTGTCTTTTTCAGTCTGGCTTACTTCACTTAGTATAATAATCTCTAGGTCCATCCATGTTGCTGCAAAAGGCAATATTTCATTCTTTTTATGACTGAGTAGTATTTCACTGTATAAACATCCATTCATCTGTCAATGGACATTAAGGATGTTTCCATGTCTTGGCTATTGCAAACAGTGCCGCTATGAACATTGGGGTGCATTAATCATTTTGAATTGTGGTTTTCTCAATTGTAGGTAAGTGTAATAGGCAGTTTTGTATGTGTGTACTTGATTATCAAATTGAGTACTTCACCATGTAAAATGTTTCTTTATAATGTAATTTTAACCTGATTAATCATCTGTAGCCAAACACTTAGTTTTGGTCTACAGTTCTGTATACAAGGAATCATTGAGAATACCATGATTTTAAAGTGGGTTTGCTTGAATTTAAATGAAACCTTATTCCTCCATGGAGGAGCATTTTCTTGATTGTCAAAAATATTTGGAGCTATCTGGTTATCAAAAGAGTAGGGAAAATGTCTTTGAGTAAAACATATTTGGACTTTTTCCTGCCTCAGTTTATAGAATAACTTTCAATTCCCTCTCAGTCAATTTTTGCACTCTCTGAAATATACTTAGGACAGAATTGACCTTTCATTGGCCCATTAACTCCAGCTGCTTTTGAACAGCACTCTTTTTTGTAACCACAGCCCTGGGAACTTGTAAGCTACTTCTAGTTTTTCTTCTGCAGTATGGGATCCAGGCCTAGGAAGGGTTGACAAGCCTAAACTTTATATTTCCAGGCATACAGGAAGATAGGAAAAATTTAAACTTCTAATTTTTCAGGAGTCCTTCACAACTCCTAGGGTAAACCTGGCTTCTCTTTGCTATTGGCAATAGTAACGCTGCTGCTGCTGCTAAGTCACTTCAGTCATGTCCGACTCTGTGCGACCCCATAGACGGCAGCCCACCAGGCTCCCCCATCCCTGGGATTCTCCAGGCAAGAACACTGGAATGGGTTGCCATTTCCTTCTCCAATGCATGAAAGTAAAAAGTGAAAGTGAAGTTGCTCAGTCGTGTCCGACTCCTAGTGACCCCATGGGCTGCAGCCTACCAGACTCCTCCATCCATGGGATTTTCCAGGCAAGAGTATGGGAGTGGGGTGCCATTGCAATAGTAATAGATATTTTTAAATGTTGCAACAAGAACCTCAGTCCCTAACTTATACTCTTTCAACAAGAATCACTCTAGTTGTGCCCAGCACATAGTAGCTGGTTTAGGAATATTTTACCTAAATATTTTGGTGAGCTGCAGTGACTGTCCCCTCTTAGTGCTTATGCAAGTAAGCAGTAAGCCATGATAGTAATAAAGGGGTCTGCTGCTACTGCTAAGTTGCTTCAGTCGTGTCCAACTCTGTGCAACCCCATAGACGGCAGCCCACCAGGCTCCGCCGTCCCTGGGATTCTCCAAGCAAGAACACTGGAGTGGGTTGCCATTACCTTCTCCAAATAAAGGGGTCAGGTGAGATCAAATACAGTGTTCTTCAAATTTCAGTTAGGGGTGACCACCCCATTTTATAACAAACCCCTTATTATCCTGTCTCTATCTCTTCTTAAAAAAATAACAAATTGCAGAAAGAAATTTTCTATCTTTCCTGGAGGTCCTTTTTAATGGTCAGTGATGCACAGACCGTTGGATCGTTTAACAAACATAATTTTGAGCAAGGTACTTTAGGGATCCTTATTGAGTTTCATATGCAGATGTGTTAGGGCCGTATGATCATGGGTCTCAAACATACTCCTCTTACACTCTGCCACAGGGTCTTTTGAATCTTGACTTTACTCACTTTCCTTAGGCAATTAGTTTTTAGGCTTCTTTTATTTATATAAGTCGTAGGATGATGGCAAGTTTTATACAGAATTCTTCTTTTATAATGTTCCATTATCTTTAGCTACAGTAACTCCTGATCTTTCTAAATCAGTTTTGGCTTAAGTTATCATTCTGGTTATTTTCAGGGCTTCATTCTGATGGTGATATTGTGGGTGGGAGGTGATCTCTGGTAAAACCATCTATGGCATCTCCATTATAAAAGCAGTGGAAAGACCTCCATGTGGAATTGTTGATAGACTTGCTGCTTGTTAGGGAAGCAATTTTTAAAATGCAGATTATATAATATTTGGGGATTTTGCTGCTCCACAGTAGAAGCTTTTTAAATGTTAATTTGGGGTTTGTTTTGTTGCTCTGTGACTTAGCATAAAAGGTTTTGGTTTTAAAAGGTTTCAGTTCACTCATTCCAGTTGTCTTACAGGACTTGCAATATAATGCTATACATTTATTTATACACATGAAAGAGGATAAGGCCAGTAACTCACAACTCATGAAACCAGGGGTAAATAATCCATAGCTTGTTCCACCACTCTTGCCACAATATTTATATCCAGAACACAAGAAACAAACAACTCAAACAAGGAGAAACCAGTTTGTTTTTATTTACAAAATGTTTAATCAAAAGTACAGTGAAGTTCAAATGGAGCTGCAAATCCTGGTGGTTCACAATGGTTTGATTTATTTTTTTAAACAGACCATGGATAATTAACCATAAAACATAACTTTCTCAACACAAGTTACAGTGAATTACAGAAATAGGCAGCAAGTCATTCACAACTGGTTGCAACTGGTTAGAGCCTTAAAGTTAAAACACACAGGCAAATACAAAAGCCCTTTCTCAGGGTGCAGTTGTATTTTCATTCCCAAAGGGGAGCATCCTTTGTTTTTATATAGTGTTAGTATGTCAGTGTCCTGAGTGAGAAGTAAATGTGTTATTTTCTATGATTGCCATGTTGTCATACATTTTACCTATACCTAGTGCTAATGGTATTCTTTTCATTTCAGAATGCTTCACTATCACTAACTGGATATTCCTTGTGGCATTGCTGTCTGGTAAGCAACTTTTCATCATCTCTAAACGGCGGCCCAAAATATTGAGGTACACAGAAGTGAAGTATATTTCTCCCAACCTCAGAAAGAATTAGACCTAAAGCTGTGCGAGTCCACCACCTCAAACGCTAAATTTGAACAGAAAGTATTTTGACACTGGTGAAGGGTACCTGTTCCATTTCCTGTTTATTCATTTGAAATACCATCATTTATCATGATAAGAAACACGATCTTAAGAACCTGTCGTCACAGAGTTCAGCAAACAGTTTACACTGATTTTGCTGCACGGGAGAGGAAGTATTCAAAGGACTTACTTGAAGAATTCTCCAGAGATAATATATGTCTATTTCCAAAGGAGTCCCCTGAATGGACAGAGAAGGTGATTTGGTAAAGCTAAGCTGAGCATGGATGTTTCCATGTGGAACACTGGGTGTTTTTGCCTTGTGCAGACAAAATTCTCCAAACATATTTTATCATGTTTTGAATTACCTGCTATTATTTGATGATATGCTACAAATGTGAAATGCATTTGCTTCACATGAATCAATGATTGCTCCTGGGTATACCCACAAACACAAGGGAGAGGAACAACCCTCACCACTACCACCAACATTACCAGTTAAGTAAAAGGATCAACATCAAGGCTGCAAGGGAACCTAGGTTTGAAACAAGGTCTATGTGTCTTGTGGTGAGAATTTGTAAAGTTTTAAAATTGAGAATTTCAAGAATTCTTGAGAGTTCAGTGGCTGGGAGGAGAGTGCAGGTCGGGACTGAGGGATATTGGTAGAACATCATCAAGACAGGACCTGAAAGAGTTGAGTGTACTAGAGATTAGCTGGCATAGAAATGCACTGACAGTTATACCAAAGAGGAAAAACTGAAAGGGTGACTTGCCCCGCATCTGAATATATCCTGCCTGGCCCCAGCCCGGCCTATTTAGTTATGAACATCATAGTCTCCAAAATTTTAGCACCTGTACTCTTGACTTCTGTTGCTGTGAATGTGCATAAGATGAGGAAAATAATCTCTTGGGTAATAAAGATAGCTTTCTAGCAGAGACTTTTCCTATCTATCACACATAACCTACAGATGCCACTGTATTTTTGTTTCTAGTTCTATTGTGCATCTATCTGTACAGTAGGTAGGCCCCTGTGCCTGTTTATATTACTCCAGTTTATCCTCAGAATATTTAAAGAGCCTCAAGTCAGTTTCCCATAGCTAGACCACCTGCTATACACCCAGATCCACAAGGATGAATGCTTCATTTTTGTTTCTTTATTTTTGTTTCTATTTCTATTGTACATTTATCTGTCTCTCTGAAGGTACCCATCTTGCCAGTGAAGGACACAAGCCTTTAGGTTCTAACTCCCTACTCTCACTTCAAACTTTGCTTGTTATGCTGCCCGAAAAGAAACTCATATCACCTGAATGTTTAGAACTCAAGGGAGAGGCTCATTGGGTAATTCCCTTTGCATTCATTGTGAAATGATCTCATCACAAAATGGCCTGAATTTCACATGTTTTTGACTTGCAAAGGAACCAGTTCTTCTCCTATTTCTATCCAACACACAGAAAGCTCTTTATGTTTCTATGATCAGATAAAATCTGATGAGTATATTTCACATCTAGGTATGAAGATTTAAACTATCAGGGCAATGCTGGGTGTTTGTAGATTCTCTGTTTTAGTAAATGAAAAGCTCCTTTGAAAAGGAGAGCACATCTTATCCACTAATGAATAAATATTTATTTTCATTTTAAAATGATACATGCTTATTAAAAATAATTTGAAAAAACACATTGAGTAAAATGAAGAAAAATTAAAGTAATTATTTCTATAATTTAAGTCCAACCATTAATAACCATTTGATATATTTCTTTACTCTCATTTTCCCCTGAGGATATATTTTTTTAAATGTGCTGTAATCATACTTTCCATATAATTTTATGTCCTGCTTTCAAAATTTAACCTAAGAATCCTACGTGTAATTACATAGTCCTTATAAATCATCATTTTAAATAAATATATACTGTTTCTGAAGAAGAATAGCTTACTTCACCTAAATGTCCAAGAATATTTTATTTTTGTTTTTATGTTTTGTTTCCATAATCTTATGTATAAAAAGTAAATGAATCAGTCAATAAATTATGAGTAAATGAAAGTTCAAATCAGTATAAATTTTTAAATTGTTTATATGAACCATTTTAAGTGCATGAGTGTAGGCAGATCACTACCGTGAATCCCATGTACTCATGACCCAGCTTGCACAGTAACTAACCCATGGTCTGTTGTTTTCCTGTGCTACCTCCATGTTTTGCTGAAGCAAACCCCAGTCATTATAGCATTTAGCCCATCAATATTTCAGGCCCATTTGAACCTTCTACATTTTAATGTGAAAAACATTCAGATCATTACATAAAGGAGTGTTTTTCTTCTGAGTATTACTGTCATATTTTCTGAAATGTAAACACTGATCATAAAATCTCAGACATGTGTTTCATAACATTTTTATGCACATCTGTAAGCCAAAGGGCAATTTAGTTGACTACAGAGATATTTTACAAGTTTAGCTGGGTTTCTTGGATGAGTTTTTTGGGGTTTTTTTGGGGGAGGGGAGTTTCCTTTGATTCAAACTTAGGACGATGATTTGCATGCCAGATCAATACCGCATTAACTGCACTCATCATTGGATATATTCTGTGCTAAATATAATTCCATATTTGAGGTGAAAGGAAACATAACCCTCTGACTGCTGAGAAGTCCAGCATGGCTGTGGCCAACACATCCTAGATAAATATGGCGAACCTACTTAAACCAAACGTAAACAGGATTTAAACATTTATAGGTATTTTTTGTTTGTTTTAATTGGCCAAAACAGAAGGCTTCTTCCTAAGGAGGAACTTAAGAAGTCTGAAAAGGGAGGAGTTACACATTAATAGTCTGAATAATTTTTCAAAAAAAAGCACTATGTCCGGGAAAGTGGGCATAGGGGGAGACAGTGCATTGCAGAACAAGAGATATGCATTGCCTCTGTGCCTGTGTGTATTACTCGAGTTTATCCTCAGAATATTTAAAGAGCCCCAAGTCAGTTTCCTATAGCTAGACCACCTCCTGTACACCCAAATCCACAAGAATGAATGCTTCATGCAACTAGGCTGTCCGCAGAGGACCAGTAGTGAAGGTTTTATCCTGCCTGGCTGTCTCTGACCTGCAGGTCAGTCACTGTTCCAACAGGTGTATTCCACTCATCAGAGATTCAGGATGTGAGTAACTGCGTACCATCCTGCATCAGTATAAACTGGATTTATGTGTTACTCAGGTCTATTTAATCTTAGGAGCACATTTTCCATTGGCCTCGAAAGTGAGTAGCTGGAATATTGATGTGTCTTAACCCTTAGAGGAAAAAAAAAAAAGAGTTCTTCCACTGCACTAAATCTAAAAAGATATGAGGGTTTGCAGTATGGACACATAAAAAAATTTTTGAACAAAGTTGGTGGAGGAAAGCACATGGAAAAAAAAAGAAACAGAAGAAATAACATAAGCAATAAACTGTCTCAAGCAAATAGAAAGCATCTGTAAAAATTGCTAGACTGGATGGTGTCGACAATACGAACTATTTTTTTTTTTCCATCTCATGTCTTTTTCCCCTCAGTCTTCTGATCATTTCTGTTTTTCTTTATCCTGGCCTGGCATTACCATCATTATAATGTCCTCAAAAGGTCAGGAATGTATCTGACAGCTTGGCTTTGAAGCGGACATTCCACGAAAAGATAGATAGGATCTAGCTACCATACTGTTTTAAAGCTACTACTATTTCACCATAATCCAAAATACCCATATTTGGAAGAGTTAACTTTTCATCATTATTTTAAGACTGATATTGCCAACACAACAACTGAAATAAAGGCATAAGTTTTCACTTTTTCCTGCATTCTCTCTTACATGTGGTGTTGGATTATGTAGCTCATGTCATATAAACCTAGAATATAAACTGGGTTTTAAAGAGAAGAGGAAGTTTACACATCGTTCTTTCTAGCTAAACTAATATTCATTATGCCCAAGTGAACCTTAAGTGTCTCATCACAATAACAGATACTATTATCATTACTGCTATGCTTAATGATAGTGTTTGATTCTTGGTGTGTGTGTGTGGCATTTTCTTATGCTTGGCCTTGGGGTCTGGTGTTTATTCAATTCTTACATTTGCTATAAAATAGCTCTTCTTGAAATAAAGTGGTATTCCATATTCTTTACCTTCTTCCCTGTAGTATAGTTCAAAATCATGGTTGGATGATTCTACTTAAATAGGGTGGGAAATTTTTGCAAATGCCCCCATCAAGCCAAGACATTTAAACTTAAAAACAGATAGTTACAAAAAGAAAAAAAAATGTTTTGTTCATACCATCAGACAGTTGGCATATTTTTTGGATAAATTTTATTAGACACATAACATGCAACCATGCACAATTAACACAAGGATGGGAATTACAGCTTGCTTTTACTGAGATAACTTTGGTGATTCTCCCTTACCTGGAGAGGTGAGAGAAGGATGAAGACTCCACTCAAGGCAAAGATGTTTAAGGAGATGACTTTGCAGCCAGCTCAGTTCTTTCACATTGGAAATGCAGAGAAGTCTTCATTGTTCATCCTTCACTAAAGATTACTCAAAGTCTGTGATGTATAGAACTTCCTTTGAGATGGTCTGCTTTTGAGGGGACTACTCCATTAGCAAATCATGCTGGGCTATATAGAAAACTGATTCTATTTATTTTATCCTACTCTATGAAATATTCTTAAGATGCCTTTGATGTATACTTTTTTTTATCAAAGTCATTTGCTTTTTGAGTTTTTGATGGCCATTCTATGAACAACCAACCCCAGTGGCTCAGTTTGGATAAATTTTATTAGACACATAACATGCAACCATGCACAATTAACACAAGGATGGGAATTACAGCTTGCTTTTACTGAGATAACTTTGGTGATTCTCCCTTACCTGGAGAGGTGAGAGAAGGATGAAGACTCCACTCAAGGCAAAGATGTTTAAGGAGATGACTTTGCAGCCAGCTCAGTTCTTTCACATTGGAAATGCAGAGAAGTCTTCATTGTTCATCCTTCACTAAAGATTACTCAAAGTCTGTGATGTATAGAACTTCCTTTGAGATGGTCTGCTTTTGAGGGGACTACTCCATTAGCAAATCATGCTGGGCTATATAGAAAACTGATTCTATTTATTTTATCCTACTCTATGAAATATTCTTAAGATGCCTTTGATGTATACTTTTTTTTATCAAAGTCATTTGCTTTTTGAGTTTTTGATGGCCATTCTATGAATCAACCAACCCCAGTGGCTCAGACAGTAAAGAATTTGCCTGCAAAAATTGCCGGTGACCCTGGTTTGATCCCTGGGTTGGAAAGATCCCCTGGAGAAGGAAATGGCAACCCACTCCATTATTCTTGCCTGGAGAATCCCATGGAGGGAGGAGCCTGGTGGGTGACAGTCCTTGGATCACAAAGAGCTGGACTTGACTGAGTGACTAATGCTTTCACTATGAATCAACCTAATGTATTTGTGATGAGGAGATGATCTATAACCACTGAATGCTAAGTTTAAAGACTTTTATAATTACTTACTTAAAGACACTTAGCTTTTAACTCTTTCTCTCTCTTTATCCACAAACAAGTTGATTGGATAATCATATCTGCTTCTTGTTGTTGTACACAATGCACATAAAACAGGAAAGAGGAAAGGCTATTTATAAGAGGTAATTACAATGGCAAAATTGTACTTTCTTTAATTGTTCTCATTTTCTAATTTCTGATTACATCAAGACCTACACTCTTAGAAGTATATTTCAGTTTTGCTAAGAAAATGACAGAGGAGAAAGATAAATCCAGTTCTATAAAGTGATGTCAAGCACAAGTTGGCACAACTACAGCTATCAATAGTTCATTCAAACTCTATCCCTCCACTCTGGTAGGACTTTGATTTCTCCCCATCCTTTAATAAGGAACCAGAGCAAGGAAGAAGCAGACTTTTTTGGAAACCCTGGGAGGTCTGATCTTCTATGAGGACATGATCTATCTAGTGGATTCTTAGGAGCCTGAGTTATTTCTGGGGTGGTTTATCCAGCCCTTCGTGGAATCAGAACTCATACCATTTTCTGTACATTAAGTTAAAAACCCAGAGGTTTAATGAATCTTTACAGTAGTCTCCTGATCACCCTTTCAACAAGCTTTTGTTGATGCTTACTATGTGACAGGTACATGTGAACCCATTTCTTTTTTTTTAACCTTCCTAAATCTTTAGACTTTTTCACTTAGGCAAGGAGAAAATTCCTTTGAGTTTGTAAGAGCCTGTGCATATTTGAGTATAGCCAAAGATTCAGTCTCTTCCAGGAACTCAGGTTGTCACCTGGTGAGCCTGCCTTTGTCTTTTCTCCTAGTTATGCCTGTGGCGCCTGTCACTAGCAGTCAAATAAGGACAATTTTACCATTCTCTCCTGCTGCTCTATTTTTTTTTTTTTTTTTACTGCTGGTACATGAATTTGTTATTCTTTATAATTCCCTTTGAAGTTGGAAATCCAAGGGGAATCTAAAACCGACCAGATGTTTCTGCTGCTGGGGAAGGAAGAGAGTAAGGATTAAGTTTAACAAAAACTTGGTCTCTAGGAAAAAAAATCATTTCAGCTGGAAATCATCATGAAGTGCATTCATTTGCCTCATATCTGTTAATTTACATTTACTAATTCTTTATAGACAATATCACCTATCAGTTTTCTCTGGGAGCAAAATCATAAATTCTGTGAACAAAGGAGTTCAGGTGGTGGTTTGCTTAGGCCTGTTTCCATTTTGGAGCTTTAGTTCTGTTGCCCTATGTATTCCCTTCACCTGCTTTGTGAGTATTTTCTGTTATCTTTGTCTTTGTTATTATTGAAGGATCATATCATGTCCCACCAGGCTAGGAGTTCAATTCTGCAAACTTTTCCGAGAGAGTGAGGTCAATGCAGCCTGCGGTGAGGGAGGGAAGGAAAGAAGACTTGCCAAAGTGCTTAGCCTTTATGAAGAACTTCCTCTTTCAGTTCAGTTCAGTCACTCAGTCATGTCCGACTATTTGCAACCCCGTGAATCATAGCACACCAGGCCTCCCTGTCCATCACCAACTCATGGAGTTCACTCAAACTTATGTCCATCAGTCGGTGATATCATCCAGCCATCTCATCCTCTGTCATCCCATTCTCCTGCCCCTAATCCCTCCCAGCATCAGAGTGTTTTCCAATGAGTCAACACTTTGCATGAGGTGGGCAAAGTATTGGAGTTTCAGCTTTAGCATCAGTCCTTCCAAAGAACACTCAGGACTGATGTCCTTTAGGATGGACTGGTTAGATCTCCTTGCAGTCCAAGGGACTCTCAAGAGTCTTCTCCAACACCACACTTCAAAAGCATCAATTCTTTGGTGCTCAGCTTTCTTCACAGTCCAACTCTCACATCCATACATGACTACTGGAAAAACCATAGCCTTGACTAGATGAACCTTTTTTGGCAAAGTAATGTCTCTGCTTTTCAATATGCTACCTAGGTTGGTCATAACTTTTCCTCCAAGGAGTTAGTGTCTTTTAATTTCATGGCTGCAGTCACCATCTGCAGGGATTTTGGAGCCCCCCAAAATAAAGTCTGACACTGTTTCCACTGTCCCCCCATCTATTTGCCATGAAGTGATGGGACCAGATGCCATGATCTTCATTTTCTGAATGGTGAACTTTAAGCCAACTTTTTCACTCTCCTCTTTCACTTTCATCAAGAGGCTCTTTAGTTCTTCTTCACTTTCTGCCATAAGGGTGGTGTCATCTGCATATCTGAGGTTATTGATATTTCTCCCAGCAATCTTGATTCTAGCTTGTGCTTCTTTCAGCCCAGCGTTTCTCCTGATGTACTCTGCCTAAAAGTTAAATAAGCAGGGTGACAATATATATCCTTGACGTACTTCTTTTCCTGTTTGGAACCAGTCTGTTGTTCCATGTCCAGTTCTAACTGTTGTTTCCTGACCTGCATACAGGCTTCTCAAGAAGCAGGTCAGGTGGTCTGGTATTCCCATCTCTTTCAGAATTTTCCACTGGTAGAGATATATAAATCAAAACAAGAGCAAGAGTGGTGAAGACCTTCAGGATAAAGAAGGAAAATCTTGTGGTCTTTCAAGGATTCAGATAATATTACAGACATTTTGAATAAACAGGTTAGGAAATGGAAAATGATAGGTATATGGAAACACAGAAGAGAAAAAGAGATGTCATCTGTGAGGCAATATTCAAGGGAACTTTCAAAGTAGGTGTCCAAGACTTTAAGCCTTGGTGTAAACTGAAAATTAAAAACAAAATTGGAGACAAGTCTTAGAAATCAATCAGGATGTTTTGGTGGTGGCTTAGTGCTTCACAAAATCTTTGGGTTGCAGAGTGCATTTTTCTTCGCCTGCTTCCTGCACAGCATCTGTCACACGATCTGCTTACATTACTCTCTGGATTTCTCAGGTTTCCAGGAGGACAGAGAAACCTGTGGATAACTGCTTTGCACCCCTTACCTCGCTCAGTGAATTGAATGTTTGGGAACATTCCCCATACCTCACAAGAGATGCATACTCATAACTCAGCTTCTATTGCCCTTGCCTATCTTGTATTTAAATAGAAAGTCTGAGTCCTCAGTAATTATATTAAGCTTCTTAAGCGGCACGTATCAACTGCATACACCATTTTAAGTATTTTTCCAGCCTTTTGAAAGGGAGAGTAGAGAAAGAGACAGAGAGAAATCACTTAGCAGCTGATTCACTTATTTTAAGCAGCTTTCCCCATTTTAAAATATAAAAAATTCAGGTCCTGGAACATTGGGTGATTTGAATGTTCTGCAAGGATTTGAAAAAAAAAGATTAAAAAAAAATCATATGTTCCACATTCAGGGACACAGATTTTCAATTTAGTCCTTTAAAAAACAGGTTAAAATGAAAGTCAGTCCAAATGTTTTCTCTTCTTTTTCGTTTATCACTATTATTATTATTTGTCAAAGCAGATGGTATGAAAAGTGTTTATATTAGTCTCACTGATGACAGAGCTTAACCTCATAATCCATGGCTTGGAACTTGTGTTTCAATAAAGAAAACACTGTTTGAGGTATTTTCCATTCAAATCCGCATCAAAAGTTTTTAATTAACACCATCAGAAATTACTGGACTAAACGCAGGACAAGGTCCCTATGTACCCCATTACTGAGAACAAGACAGCCAGGAGGACCCACTGAGCACGTTAGTATTTTGCACTGTGTTTTTATTTACTCTGGGAGCAGAGTATGGACTCCATGTTGAGGGGCAGAGCAGCAGAGTAAAACCCGCAAGGCTGTTCCTCCCCAGCACTCTCACCCTGCTCCTCTGATTATTGTCCAGAGTTCTTTGTGTAGTAATTGGTTAGAATGTTCGAAATTAGCAAGTCCTTGCCAGCCTAGGAAAGCTTTGAAATCGGAGACTTCATACAGCTATCAAGCCTGCAGAAGCCTAATGCTTCTTTCGGTTCAGTCTCAGAGCCCTGAGCACTAGTCCTCAGACTCGGCCCCAATCACCAGCCACCACCCTCCAGAGTGCTCTGTCTTGGAGGACAGCTTTGTCTGAGGCCCTTTCTTTTCCATCACTGAATCCTCTTTCAGAATGTACAGACTGTGGACTGATTATTGGGCATGAGAAAAATGAGAGCAAATGGAATAGAGTGAAGAAGAGGATCAAAGAAAAGAGAGGAAAGAAAGGGGAAGAGAAAGCATAAAAAGAAAAAGAAGCAGGATGTAAGATGGAAAGAGCTTTGTAAATATTGACATTTGGTTTCTGTGCAACTGGATTTGATGTCGCAGATTGGAACTTACTGACAGAGCCCAAGTGATCCCTGGAGCTCTTCCCCAACCCCAGAATTTTTAAAAAGACTTGTCCACTCATGGTCAGAGAGAAGTTACATATGTTCATATAAAGGGCCGTAATGTACCCACGTCACCATCACCACAGTTTCTAGAGATTAAGAATAGTCATTTCCTTATATGTTATGATAGAAGAGAGAAGAGTATATATATATATATTCTCTTGTAACCATAAAAATATCTATTGTTTAACCTTGCGCCTCCAATGAAAATTCTCCAGAAAATTCCTATACTGCGTGGTAAATTGTAAAACACACTCACCTTCATCCTTGTAAAATACACTCACCTTCAGCCTTACAGCAACACAAGAACTACTTGGGCAGAGTTAATGAGAGTAGATATTGTCAGCAATGATGAAATTTTTATAGAAACTTTAAGATCTTAATAACTTTCTATAAATCTTTTCATTTATGTTGAAGCCTTCAAGCTTAATACATTTAGATGCAATCCTTAACCTTTTCTTATTTCTCCTCTACTTTAATACCAAACAACAACAACAAAAAAATACAAACCAGCTAAACAGCACAAATATATTGCTATGAATTTAGAATGTCAGGAAATTTTCAGTAGGCCCAGTCATGACAAAATGATGCAAAACTACATCACTGTTTTTGAAAAAACTCCCTAAAGCAATTCAAAGATTTCTGTCCTGAAACACAAGGAGAGAAATACACATCAATTCCTAGAAAATAATTGGTGAATGAGTGTCAGGATTTTCATAAGAACTGCTAAGAGTCCAATCTTGACCTCATAGCCAGAGAATCAGATAGGCCCATGAGCAAATCATCATTTTTCTGTTTCTTAGCTGGACAGTGTCAGGATTTATTCCCCTAAAGTTTGACTGCTTGCAGGAACCAGAGACACTTTCTGCGGAATGTAATTTAGTAAGATGTCCGTCTAAGCTTTCCTCAACCATTCTTTAGGTCCGATTGTGCTAGATCAGATCCCAGATGTCCTTACAGGTTACTCTAGTCAATGTATTGGGCATTCTCTTGTTATCCCTCAGCTCACCTCTAATTTTAACCACACTGAAACAGTTTCTGTTTCAGACTCCAGCCTCTGTAGTGCTCTTCCACATTCTGGCCCAGGGTCTTTTGTAGTGCTAGGAGAGCTCAACAAATCTACATTGGATTTGGGGGAACTAGCATGGCAACTTATTTCTCTGTGGGGCTAACTCTTAACTAAAGGAGGAACAGAGCTGGAAAAGAAATATTCCAGCCTCTACCAGATGTATATCTTTGGAGGCACTGTCTGTATATCTCAGAGATCCTGATGACATTGCACTGCTGGTGCCCTCTTTGACATAGCTTTACTATTGCTAATTCTTCTCCCTGATTCACTCATCACTGCTTCACTCCTGCCTTCTGAGGTCCCCTTCCCAATTACTCTCTGCACCAAGTCCTTGTCCCATACCCTTCTTTGGAAGGAGCCCAAAATGAGACAGGTAGTCAGATGAATTTTTGTTTCAATTAGTCAGTTCACAGTATCTTCTTTTCTACTGTTTATACTACCCTCAATGAGTTATTGCTCATTTATAGCCGGTTCCCAAAGCTAGATAGAAACCCCTTTACTCATATCAATAGGTTGTAACCTTTGGAGGGGGAGATATTGTTTATTCATTTGTGCTCTCCTGTGTCTAGCACTGCCCTGACACATGTAAGTAAGTACTCAGTGTTAGTTGGATATGATGCATAATCTAAACAATGATTTTTATTTTCATATTAAGAAATACTCTATTTCAATAAAGTGAGATGTGTCCCTTGCAGCATAGTTCACATCTTTTCTCCAGTGATTATTGATCAGCCTCCTAGGAAACCCCTTTCCACAATAATGTCTTCCAGAAAAATATCAGCTAAATCATGAAAGATCCAAAATGAGGTTCTGAGACAGGGATTATAATGGCTGATACTGTTTGTGTTCTGAATAAACCATAAAGGTTTTGTAAGGTGTGTAGTTTGCCAGACTTTGTAGGATACTTATTGATCCCCTCTGGTAGGCCAAGGGGCAGTCATATCTGTCCCAGCAGAGCCTCCCTCAAGGCTGCAAATCCCTCCCAGTTTATCCCAGCAAGCACACAAAACAAATATTACCCTTTTCTATGTGTGCCATGACATGAAAATGTTTAGGAAGTGCTAGTGTTATGGACTGAATGTTAGTACCCCCCCCAATTCATATGTAGAAGCTGTAACTTCCAAAGTGGTGGTAATAGCCCCCTACTTGCAACTTTATTCAAACCATCACGTTAAATACCCTTACAGCCTAATAAGGCCATATAGCATAGTAGTTAAATTCTATGAGCTATAGAAAAAGAAGTTTTACTATACAGCCACTTACCAGCTTAGTGACTTCATGGGAAAGTTTATTATCTTCTCTATGGCTCAGTTTCCATCCTGAAAAGTGATAACAGTACTGCTAAAAATATTGTTGTGCTGTTCAGTCCTAAGTTGTGTCCAACTTTGCCACCCCATGGACTGCAGCACACCAGGCTTCCCTGTTCTTCACCATCTCCAGGAGTTTGCTCAAACTCATGTCCATTGAGTCAGTGATGTCATCCAACCATCTCATCCTCTGTCGCCCTCTTCTTCCCTTGCCCTCAATCTTTCCCAGCCTCAGGGTCTTTTCCAATGATTTGGCTCTTTGCATCAGGTGGCCAAAGTATTGGAGGTTCAGTATCTGTTCTTCCAGTGAATATCCAGAATTGATTTCCTTTAGGATTGACTGATTTGATCTCCTTGCAGTCTAAGAGTCTTCTCTAGCACCACAGTTTGAAAACATCAATTATTTGGTGCTCAGCCTTCTTTATGGTCCAACTCTCACATCTGTACATGACTAATGGAAAAACCATAGCTCTAACTATACAGGCCTTTGTCAGCAAAGTAATGTCTCTGCTTATCAATATGCTGTCTAGGTTTGTCATAGCTTTTCTTCCAAGGAACAAGCATCTTTTAATTTCATTGCTGCAGTAAAAAAAATCCACAATCCACAAAATCCACAGTGATTTTGGAACCCAAAAAAATAAAATCTGTCACTGTTTCAACTTTTTCCCCATTTTTTTGCCATAAAGTGATGGGACCAGTTGTCATAATCTTATCTTAGTAATAATAATATTAGTAATCGTATTAATGACCTCCAAAAAACGCTGTAAGGATTAAATGAGTTAATACATCCAGAATGTATCTCTTGCATCTCCTGCAAGAGAGATTCAATAAATATTCCCTATTAATTTATCTTTTGATCTTTACATTAAGATCCCACTGTTCCATGAATGCTTCTATTAAAATATATACCTACATTGATTTCAACTTCTTTGATTTAGAAGCTGATCCTAATAAATAACATAAATGGAAAAATCTAAGGTTTCTATGCTTTTTAATTCTGGCTGTTCGGCCTCCTAATATTACGGCCTCTGGGAATTTGATTGAAAATTTCATACTCAGTTATATCTTTACTTAAAGTGTGTAAACACTAGCCATTTTAGTGTTTTTGAGAGGATTTAATGAGATAATATGTTTGAATTCTATAGTCTTGTCTGGACAATAAATAGTTTTGTAAACATTAGCCTTTTCTCTCTTGTGGTGCCATGAAATTGTTTTGTTTTAATATCTATATATGTCTATTAGTATCTCTGGGCAGGTAATTCATATACTTCTGCCAGTACCACAGTACACATTAGTTTAAGCCAGTCAATAAATATCTACAGGCTGTATGGAGGCAGTGATGTTAAACAATGAATTGGCGCAATTCTCTGTTTATCACAAGTTTTCTTGCCTCTAAGACGATATGTACTCTTCAGATGGCCCATTGTTGGATTCAATAATAGTAATTATAATGGATTTTTTTCTTAGCCTGTTGATTTGTAAAAGAGTTTTATTCAAATGAACAGAAACTTTTTTTTTTTTTTTACCAAAGCAGCCTTTAGTGAAGTGAAGTC
>SJYC01077868.1:0-26504 GCA_006408675.1 Madoqua kirkii | reverse complement strand
TAAATCTCTATTATATGCCTCCAGATACTGAGCTTTTAGCCATGAGTGTTATTCACAACAGGCTATGTGTCAACACATACATAAGTGTTCAGCAGGGGAATTAAACACTGATCACTGGCCACTTGGGGAAGAGCTTCAGGAGAAGAAGGAACACTCGGCCCTTGGGGGAACATTTGGCCCTGTGGGGTCAAATGCTCATTATGTGGCAGACTCTGGCTCCCTCCATTTGAATCCTGACTCCTCTACTTACTGTCTGTGCAATCTTGCATAAATTTTAATCTCTCTGTGCATATATTTTCTCATCCAAAAAATGGGATAATAATACTATTACCTGGTAGAGTTGTTATGAAGATTTAATGAGTCAGTTCCTATGATGATAGTGGTGCCTAGGCCATCTAAGGTGTTAGTTGCCCAGTCGTGTCTGACTCTCTGTGACCTTATGGATTATGCACCACCAGGCGCTTCTGCCCATGAGTTTTACCACGCAAGAATACTGGAGTAGGTAGCCATTCCCTTCTTCAGGGGATCTTCCTGACCCAGGGTCTCCTGCACTGCAGGTAAATTCTTTACTGTCTGAGCCATCTAAGAGTCCAATAAATGTTGATGTTAATATCATTATCCTTACTGTTGCTGCTGCTGTTATTGGTGACAGCAGTACATTGAAATGTTTTCCTTCATAATTAACTAGCATTTAAAACTAAAGAGAGGCTAACATTTCAAGGTGTAGATCATGAGAAGACTGAAAGTATGTTTTTTCTACCTTTGCCCAAGAACTATCCTTCAGTCTAGCATGATGGGAAAAGAAAACATATTGTGCAGAGGATTCCATTATATATTTAAGTGAAAGAAATTCAGTAAGAGAGTATGTTTGCTAGCCTCATGTGCTTTATTCTTTGTTTTGTGCCTCTCCATGGAATATTTAGTTAGCTTTCTTAAGAAAACAATAATGTCAAGTAAAAAAATAGTGTAATTTTTATTTCTTCTGGACAAAGATCATTTTTAAAAAATATGAACACAGAGGCTTTAAAACAGAATCTTGAGACTGTTAGGCCAAAGCTCACACTGTCATGTTTAGTCCATCTCATTAAAAGAATAGTGGTGTGCTTAGTGGCTAAGTGTGTAGAAAAAAAAAGAAAGTACAGTAAACTTATTCATGAGAAGAATATGATAATATTCATTGACAGGGGAACTACAAGGAGCAATTATCCCAAGCTGTGTCTTTCAGACAATGCTGTCGGCTTCTCCACTTTGATGAGTACAGCTGAGCTTATGATGCAAGGGCAAGAAATGCCAGTGTGACTAGAAGATCGGGGCACTGGCCACCATATTAGCTATACTGGAAGAAAGGACATCTGTCAAGAAAAGATGGGTTTTTAAAATGTTTGTAAGAGCAATGATGATTGGCAGCACTTAACTGGATATGCTCTCTGCTGGTGACCCCAGTTGATTCATTTTTTTTGTATACCCGTTTTCTCCTCCCCTTTTTAGAGGTCCTTTAAAGTGAGAAATCTATACTAGAACACTGTATTTTTGATGTATATGTGGATGTGTGCACATGTGTGTTTATGTATTTATGTGTTTAAACACATCACATTTGGAGTATTTTGTAATCTAGGGATTAGGTATCACATGATTTCTTGTAAATCAGAATAAATGTAAATGTGTATCTACCATTAACTCAGAGAAGGCAACGGCACCCCACTCCAGTACTCTTGCCTGGCAAATCCCATGGACGGAGGAGCCTGGTAGGCTGCAGTCCATGGGGTCGCTAGGAGTCGGACATGGGGTCACTAGGAGTCGGACATGACTCAGCGACTTCACTTTCACTTTTCACTTTCATCCACTGGAGAAGGAAATGGCAACCCACTCCAGTGTTCTTGCCTGGAGAATCCCAGGGACAGCTGCCATCTATGGGGTCGCACAGAGTCGGACACAACTGAAGCGACTTAGCAGCAGGAACAGCAGCATTAACTACTTCCTGGCAAGAGTACTGGAGTGAGTTGCCATTTTCTTCTCCAGGGGATCTTCCCAACCCAGGGATTGAACCCAGGTCTCCCACATTATAGGCAGATGCTTTACTGTCTGAGCCACCAGGGAAGTATTAACTTCTTCAGGCTAAGAAAATTCATCATAAACTGGTTTTTTTTTTTTCTGCCTTTCTCCTTAAAGAGCGAGTAAGGCTTAATTTTAGTATTTATAAGATAATTTGAAGTTATACTGATTAACTTTATTTTCTGGTATTCATTCACCTTAGTCTACACCTGTTTTTCCACACTCAGTATTGAATGATTTAAAAGTGTAAATCTTTGAGGCTGGAATTAATAATGAAAAATAGAACAGGGTACCACACGCTCAATTCCTCTCCTAGCTTTCTTTCTTCCCTTTCTCCTTTCAATACTCAACTCAAACTTTGTCATGTGAAATACAGTACTGCCTTACATACACATCGAAACTGCTGTGTGTGTGTGAGCTATAAAACAACTAGAATTAAAACTTGTCCAAGACCCCAAAGCCTATTCTTCACAAAAGAACCTTTCTTGCCCGATTTAGAAAGTGTTTTGAACGATGCATAACTAAGTAGAGTAACTAAACAATTGCTTTTGAGCATCTGAAGCTTGCCCATTAAGATTTCTATAGCTCTTTCTTTTGCTTTTTGTGGTTTAAGAAGTGATTCATGTTCAGTATATGAAAGTTCTGGGTTTAGCCCCGTGAGCTTTTAGTGGAAAGATCTGCATGAAATGAATCAAATAAATACAACGAATAATGTAAGAACTGAGGACAGTTGAACTTATGTAAGTTTATGTACTGAAATATTTTCTTGCTGGGAAGAAAAATTATCTTCAATACGATTTAGTTTTCTAGGAAGGAAACTAAATCCCTAGTGTTCCTAGGAAGTTACATGGGAATCAAATTGTTTGTAAATAACTGATTTAAATATTACCTGGAATTTCATAGAATAACATCAATATCTTTCAGAGAGGAAAGCCATTATCTACCAATAGGAGTGAACTGTGAACATATTCCAACTGAACAAACACAGTCAAGTGCCTAAAAAAGTGAAAGTCGCTCAGTCCTTTCTGACTCTTTCCGACCCTTTTGACCATGGAATTCTCCAGGCCAGAATACTGGAGTGAGTAGCCGTCCCCTTCTCCAGGGCATCTTCCCAACCCAGGGATCGAAGCCAGGTCTCCTTTATTGCAGGCGAATTCTTTACCAGTTGAGCCATCAGGTAAGTCCAATCAAATGCCTTAATAATGCTAAATTGCAGATGTTGCACTGGTGAGATATTTTCTGTACAAATAAAAGAGCAGAATGTGTAAAATCTCAGGATTTTTTGTTTTTTAATCTCAGGATTTTATACACTGAGTTAGAATTACAATGCAGCTGTCATTTTCACATTTCCTGGCTTTCATGAGCCATTACTAGTGATCCTCTGTCATTTAAATCAGTGGAGAACATGGATTTATCTTAATTTTCACCCTTTGTTTCCCCTTTTTGTGATAACAGTTATGAGATATGATGATGTAAAATGTTCCTGCTTATAATGGTTTCAGTCTTGTCCCTTGGCAGCCTAAATCTTCTGGCTAATTCACTGATCAGTTAAATAGTTGAGGTTATTATTATTATAATTATTATTTTACATTTATATAGCACTTTCCTCCAAGGGGCTCAAGGCATTTTACACACAGTAAATTACCAAATAGGAATTAATCCTTATATCACCCTGTGGGGTAGGTATAGTCACATAAATGAAATTCTGCAGAAGTCCCATCTGTGTCACAGCCCTTAGCTCTGCTCTCCCCACTAACCCCCAGTGAACCTACCTGTCTAACTGAGGATAAAGCGGAACGCTATTGGCATGGCAGGAATGGCTTGAAGCAAGATCTTTGGGAAAATGGTCCAGTGTCCTTGCTTTCATTCTTTGAGCTACCCTGGAAAATATCACTAAATGAGAGCAACTAAGCACACACATCTTAATTTGCAGTTAACAGATAAATTTTTTCTATGTGATTTAATTTGATTCTGATCCTTTGGTCCAAAAACTTTAGCATGTACAAAGTCACCTGGGAAGAGGGCTTCAAATGCAGATTCCAAGGCTTTCTAACTTGCAGAGAATCAGGAAATTTGTATTTTCACTCGAACTGATTAAAGAAGAATTGTTAGTTCCCATTCTACCGATCAGAAAATGATAGCTCAGGAAGGCAAGGTGTCACAGTGTTTGGCTGAACTAGAAAGCAAGATTTCAAATTTCAAAACTTTCCATTATATTTGAGTGCTTCCCAGAAAGGGAAAGCAAAGAGAGAAACAGATACAACAGCATTTAAATGTAAAGGAAACAAGAGAATAGTTTGAAGTGCATATGAAACATTTTGCACTGTTATTAACGGGTGTCTGCTGGGTCCTTTGGAACTCAGAGTTGATTTGCGATGCCTGGATGGAGAAGCCCGGCATGCACAGGGCAGGGCTAGACCAAAGCCTGTTCCTTGATCCCAGAGCAACCTTGTCTCCTCTAGTCAACAAGACCCTCAGCTAACTCTAATCCTGCGGGTACCTAATGGATTGTAATGTTTAATTTTTCACCCTACCCACAAAAAGACCTCTACTTAAATAGGTGCTGCCACCAAATAAAAAGTAGTCGTTGCCAGGAAGCCAAGAAAAGCTCTTTTAATAAGCTTCCTGTTTGTGTGAGTTAGCCCTTTATAGGATTGGGATGGGCTTTACATTTTTTATTTGAAGCATTCTTAACTCCATTTCTAAGAGTGAAAGAAAAAATATAACAGGAAATACTCATGAACAATTTAACTATTATTTTTCAATTTAATATTTCATTTGGGATAATTTCATTCATTTTTTGAGTTATCTTTTATTCGGTTTTGTTTAACAAGCAGGAACAGGGCATTATAGGAAAAGCTGTAGACAGACATAGTGCATCCAAAGTTTTTATTTTCTTCTGAATTTCTTACTCAGAAGTGTCAGAATTCCATGGTGGGCTTTAGAGGCGCTTGTGGGATTTATTTGGGGTTTTCAGAAACCAAAAAAGCAGACACGTGGTGTTATTTGTGGTAAAAATTCCCACGCCTGTGTAAACTCACCACGCTTTTCAGTAGGTGCCACTGTAAATTGTATTGAGAGAGTTTCCATGTCCTTCCTTTGCTCAAATGCATGTATCCCTTAGCTGTGTATAATAAGTGTTACTGTTTACTTAAAAACATTTTCTATCTCTCTTTTTACTCTTAGAAATTATCTTATGTCTCTGAATTTTTCATCCTTTACTGAAACATTATGATCATTCCCAATCACTGCACAGACAGATTTTATTTAAGAGTCTAGAGACCTTGTAACAGTAAGATGGCATCTAGCCCTTGCCAGAAGGGCAGGGAGTTGAGGTGGAAGATGACAATAGGAGGGATACATTTGGAAATGTCATTTGTATATGACATTTGTATATGATATCTTGTATCACTCTTTGAATTGGCCTTTCAGGGTAGTCAGATCTGACTCCTTCAGGATTGTTTTGTACCCAAGGTGGATCAAGATTTTGCCAGAAGCTTAAGCTATTTGGGGGATACTCTTTAAGGAAAAGAATATAGAAGTATGATTAAATATTAAGTACAGGGTCTTTGTGGGGGAGGGGGGCACTGTGCAAGTGAGGGACCCTGAAGTTTAAGTTCCATTAAATTCATAGTAAATCCACCTCTGCATATCCCCATTTGGAGACTTCCAGAAGCACACTTAATAAATATTACTGTTTCATATAATAACAAGATTATTTTAGAATAATGTCTAGTCTTCAGGATGAAAATATTAATAATAAAGCATTGTAGAAATAGTGAAAACCTAACTACAAACCATCTGACTAACTGGTTCCCTGTATAGTGTACATCTCCATTTATTCAGGCTGACCCAAACTTAATGTAGGTCAACAAATACCATTAGAGCAGACCTCACTGCCTGTAGCCTGATATTTCAAGCAGTACTTGAGACAATAAACTACAGGGCAGAAAAAAAATGTCATCAGTTCCTTGAAGTTCTTTGTAATGGGATTATAACTGTATTACAAAACTAATATCAAAAACTAGAGTAGCTTGCATCTGACCCACGTCTCTTTCCTCTAGTTGGAAAAGATGTAAAATACACCACTTTCCCATAGCATTTTGCCTCTACCACGCCTTCTTACCTGTACTGTTTCTTTTTGTTATTTAGCTATTTAAAGTGGAATTCATTTTTTTTTCCTCTAGAATAAGATTGTAAGTATCTTGAAAGCAAATATTGGATTTTTTTTTTTTCTGAATCTTTCACAGTGCCGGAATTTTGTAGTTTCCTTTCAATTTTTTTTAACCATGTTTAAATCTCTCCCTTTGCCTTGTTCTGTTACAGAAACAATTTTAGTGGTGGTCTCTTGGTAGGAGATACTTAACAATTTTGAATTAAACTACTATAAAAACCTAAAACCATCTCTACCCTCCCCTCTACTAAACTTCTGACCTTAGAATTTCCCCTTAAGGGAGAAAGAGCAAATGTTTTGGAGCTAAATCTAGAAGTTAAAATAAGAAAGAGGAGAAGAAAAGATATTGGCAGCTCAGAAATCAGTGATCTTCCTTCCCTTCTCTTTGTGGCTAAGCCAGTTATTTCACCTTGGATTTCATCATTAATAAGAAGTGCCTGCCTAGGAAGCAACTAGTTGGGGTTCCAAGTGGAAATAAATAAAAGTCAATTTTTGTGAGACCCTCAATTCATTTTAACTCCTGGTTTCATGAACCAAAATAAAATTCAAAAACACGAGGATAATTCTGGAGGTGAGTAATTTTGTGCAACATCGCACACTGGTAGTGTCCAAATGCTCACCTAAATGTCAATTTCAGTCATCCTTTTTCATTGGAAAAATATATCTGCTTCCTTTAACAATGAAACCTTTAAAAAAAATTCCATATTTGAATTTTAATCATGTTAAAAATAACTTTCACATATTTTATCTTCTTCATTTTCAAATTTCATTTATGTTGGTCTTCCTTTCATATGGAGTCAATATTCTTTAACAGTGGTGTGGTTCTGAAGTAATGTTTGCAGAATAGTTGTGGCTTAATTTAAAAATAAATTTCACACCTACCTTAGAGCTTGTGTTTGCTCTCTTAGCTGAAAGATACTCTGATACAGAAAGGGTTCTTAAATTCTTAGTTTTAGCTTTATTTGCCATCAGAGAGAAATAGTGTTAGAAGTGTAGCTTGTGATTTGTATGAATGAATGTTTGCAATACATTTGAAAAATACAATCAGTAGGGGGAAAAATCTGATGTAGAAAAATGACTTCTCATTCTTCATACCTCATTTGGGCTATCTTTTTAAAAAATATATATACATTTACTGCTTTTTATAAACTGTTTCAAAATATCTGTGTCAGGATAAATTTGCATAGTCCATAACTTCATATTATTAGACCTCCTGGGGTTAAAGAAAAAAATTAGTCTGATTTACTCAGTAATGTAAAATTATGTTTTTATAATTTTTGACATAAGTAGCTACCAAACAATTATTTGCTTTACCAGTTCTTTCCTTAGCACTGTATCCAGATCTGCCAGTTATACATTCAAAGTGGTATTCCTTCTAGGTGTATCCTTCAGCTATCAGACTACTCCATCACCTGAGTATCTTAAATGTTGAAGTAGGTGATAGTTCAAAGCCAGTGTCTTTGTGATATCAAATCAAGACAGCGTTTCTCAGCACAGTGCTATTGACAGTTTGGACCAGAAATGTCTTTGATGGGGGCAGATTGGTATTATCCTCTGCACCATAAGATGTTTAACAGTTTTCCTGGCCTCTATCCACTAGATGCCAGTGGTACCCCTCAGTTGATCATCAAAATTGTCTTCAAACATTGCCTATTGTCCCCTAGGGATTGAGGGAAGGACGGGACAAAATTGTTCCCCTGTTAAGAACCACTAGAATAGTAGTACACATCCAGCCACTATACATACAACCAGAACCACTGTTGTTGTTATTCGTTTGTTGTTGTTGTTGTTGCTGTTAATTAAATATAGAAAAATATGATCCAAAGAAACTCGGTAACTCTTATCTGCAAATTTCCTCCATAGAACTATGATAGGTTAAATAGATATTTTAAATGTTGAATTTAATAGGCAGGACACAAGTTTCCTTTAATGACTTACATGTTAGAGAAAGGGTTCTAAGATTCTGCATAGATGTATATTTTATACCTTTAATTTATTTATTGGTCTTTTTATTACAGTGATCTTTCTGAGAGACAGACCAAGCTAGCACACTTCTATTGACTTAACTAAATTCCCCTTTCAACATTTGCCTGCTTCAAAGAGTTTAATAGTTGATATTTCACCCTCACTGCACACAGCTAAAGAGAGATCTTTAGTGAAAACTAAAACTAAAAGGTAAATCCATCTTGGCTTTGAGGCAGAAAGATGGCAGTTATACAAGCAGCTCTTTGCCCCACTGATCTAAGACTTGGAAGTGAATTTGCCAAACAAAAACAGCAAAGCTTAGTCAATCTGATTTAAAACACCTCCAAAGACTCAGAAAAGCAACTTCACACTGGCTATATGAAAATCTTTAATCATCTTAGTAAGCATAGGAGGTAGGTATGGTTATCATGCCGTTCTCAATGGGGTAGGAAACTGAAATATTAAGAATTTTAGTAGCTTGGTCAAACTCACATAGCTGGTAAGAGATGGAGGCAGGTTCTGGGTTAGTCAGTACTCCAGAGTTCATAATCTTCTAAAGTTTCTTAAAATATGTTAAAGGGAAACTGATGGGCTGGATTTCAAGCATCTGTGAACATGGTATTTATCCAAAAGAGTAGATGAAATTAATCAACTCTTTAGATGTAAAGGAGAAGGATTGTTAGAAAGAAACAAATTACATATTTAATAATCAACTATGTTATAGTTATACTATTTTAACATAATTTCACTTAATTTTTCAGAGAATATTTCAGTTCTTTCTAGAGTCTCAGATTATTTTATATTATTCCTTTCCTTTCAAGGATTGAGATATTGTTTGTTCATGAGCTTAGCTGACATAGAACAGATGGTTTCCATTTTCCTTTCTTAACTGTCAGATAATGCTCCTCTCTCATTAGTACATTTTCCAGAAAACTCAAGGGCTTAGATGATAAATACATCAGATGTTATTATTTTAGTATGCATATCTAAGCATCTTTGCTCCTATACTAAGCCCACTAAAAATTACTAGATCTGGAATACTGTGGTTGAAAGAATGTCTTGACACCTCTAATTTTCTAAATATCAATATTAGTCAGCAGATTAATACCCTGAATAATCCAGTTACACCTTCAGTTCAGTTCAATTCAGTTGCTCAGTCATGTCTGACTCTTTGCGACCCCATAAATCGCATCACGCCAGGCCTCCTTGTCCATCACCAACTCCCTGAGTCAACCCAAACTCATGTCCATCAAGTCAGTGTTGCCATCCAGCCATCTCATCCTCGGTCGTCCTCTTCTCTTCCTGCCTTCAATCCCTCCCAGCATCAGAGTTTTTTCCAATGAGTCAACTATTCGCATGAGGTGGCCAAAGTACTGGAGTTTCAGCTTTAGTATCAGTTCTTCCAGTGAACACCCCGGACTGATTTCCTTTAGAATGGACTGGTTGGAACTCCTTGCAGTCCAAGGGACTCTCAAGAGTCTTCTCCAGCACCACAGTTCAAAAGCATCAATTCTTTGGTGCTCAGCTTTCTTCACAATCCAACTCTCACATCCATACATGACTACTGGAAAAACCATAGCCTTGACTAGACAGACCTTAGTCGGCAAAGTAATGTCTCTGCTTTTCAATATGCTATCTAGGTTGGTCATAACTTTTCCTCCAAGGAGTAAGCATCTTTTAATTTCATGGTTGCAGTCACCATCTGCTTTGGAGCCCCCCCAAAATAAATTCTGACACTGTTTCCACTGTTTCCCCATCTATTTCCCATGAAGTTATGGGACCAGATGGCATGATCTTTGTTTTCTGAATGTTGAGCTTTAAGCCAACTTGTTCACTCTCCTTTTTCACTTTCATCAAGAGGCTTTTTAATTCCTCTTCACTTTCTGCCATAAGGGTGGTTTCATCTACATATCTGAGATTATTGCTATTTCTCCCGACAATCTTGATTCCAGCTTGGGCTTCTTCCAGCCCAGCATTTTTCATTAACTTAACATATAAGCTAAATAAGCAGGGTGACAATATACAGCCTTGACGTACTCCTTTTCCTAATTGGAACCAGTCTGTTGTTCCATGTCCAGTTCTAACTGTTGTTTCCTGACCTGCATACAGGTTTCTCAAGAGGCAGGTCAGGTGGTTTGGTATTCCCATCTCTTTCAGAATTTTCCAGAGTTTATTGTGATCCACAGTCAAAGGCTTTGGCATAGTCAATAAAGCAGAAATAGATGTTTTTCTGGAACTCTCTTGCTTTTTCCATGATCCAGCAGATGTTGGCAATTTGATCTCTGGTTCCTCTGCCTTTTCTAAAACCAGCTTGAACATCTGGAAGTTCATGGTTCACGTATTGCTGAAGCCTGGCTTGGAGAATTTTGAGCATTACTTACTAGCATGTGAGATGAGTGCAATTGTGCGGTAGTTTGAGCATTCTTTGGCATTGCCTTTCTTTGGGATTGGAATGAAAACTGAGTTTTCCAAATTTGCTGGCACATTGAGTGCAGTATATTCACAGCATCATCTCTGAGGATTTGAAATAGCTTCACTGGAATTCCATAACCACCACTAGCTTTGTTCATAGTGATGCTTTCTAAGGCCCACTTGACTTCATATTCCCGGATATCTTGTTCTAGGTAAGTGATCACAGCATCATGATTATCTTGGTCATGAAGATCTTTTTTGTACAATTCTTCTGTGTATTCTACCCACTAAATATTTAGTAACCACTAAAACATTTATCATTTCTTTTGATTATGTATAATTTTTTAAAAACAATACCAAATTGATGCTTCATCCAGTTTTCTAACTTGATAGCTAGACGTTAGGCTGCCATAGATCTGTGGTGGAAGAGGAAAAGAGGTGTGGGCAGTTGGAGGAATAAAGGAGAGACTCATTTCTTTCCAAATGTGTTTAATCACTGTAATCTATAATTAAGTCACATTTTGGTTGATATCAAATAAGGTGGTTTAACTCACTGATTATCTTCAAGTCTAATGACATCCATGTTTCTAGAAATGATGAAATTATATATATAGACTCATTCCTTAAAAATTATTTTGCTTACAGTTAGGCCATCTTTATCAAGATCATTCTTCATGAACATAACAAAGTTACTTTTGATACACATTGTAAAAGGCAAAATTACAGTGAAAGGGAAATTCTGTTGCAGCTTTTTAAAAATTAGAGACCTTTTCATTTTATTCTGTTACACACTTCATATGTTTTCTAGACTATCACAGTAGATTTTATTATTTTCTACTTGTATTATAAAATTTTCTTGTCTAGCTTATATGATTTTAGTATGTGCATCTCACTGGAAAAGGCATTGATAGCATGTCTCTTTGCAAAACACTGTTAGAGATGGGATATCCACTCATAGAAATAAGATAGTCTTTCCTATTTCTAAGGAGAATCTCATGAATAGATGTTTAAAAGAAAGCCAAGTTTATCATATTTTAGATACTCTAAAACCCCTTTTAATATGCCTATTTGTCCCTTGCAAGTGAAGAGTACGGTCTCATCTTCCATGTGGGAAATCTTTACAATTTACTAATCCCTAGCAGGGATGTAAAATCAGAACAGAATCAGTGTTCTTCAATTCTGAGCTTAGAGTTCCTGATAATTGAACCATGGTTGCCAAAAGAGAAAAGAAACCTGTCATTACTTACCAGAAGTTCTAATAAGCAAAGAGAAATCATACTTCTTTCTCTTTGAACACAAAAAAGAAGCAGCTGATTAATCTTTGTTGCCAGGTGAATTAACTGTATTCAGAGGAAACAGGCGACTTGTAGAAAGAAAACTTAACATGGATCTTAGCATTCTATCAGGATACAATTTAGCAACTGATGTTGGTAAGCAGACCAGTTATTGTGGTTTATAACAGGACACCTCTGTTAACTTGTAATATTTCTACCTAGGCAAAAGAAATCAAATCATTTCTTAACTGTGGAAAGTACATTATATCTCTGTAACAAGGCAATGTGTTTGGGACCGATGGAGCTCCACACTAGAAGCACCATGGCCACTGCTAAGAAATGTACAGCCTCTTATTACTCATAGGAAGAAAGACATATGGTGAAGGGAAATAGAACTAGGATCAAGGATCTGAATTTGCAATCATGAGAGATAGCCTCCAATAAAACCAGAAAATGCAAGGGGTAAAGGAAGTATAGTGTTCATTTATATAGTGACATATTGTAAAGAACCCAATCTGATCTTACCAGACTGGTACAATTGGAGAAGGCACTCAGTAAAAGTTTGTTGAATGGATAAATGAATATAAACATCCAGACTATAAGTCCATAAGACACCAGTCCACAAGCTCAGAGAGTGGGGGAAATTGGACTTATTAGGAAACTGACTTGGTAGCCAGTTACTAAGAAATGTCAATATGACATCAGGTAAATAACATTTATTAACAACCGTGTTTGCTTGCATTTTTCTCATAGTCAATGAATTGTTATGAAATCACAAAATTTCTCTCTACTAGAGAAATTGTTCTCTACTAGGCAATGGCAACCCACTCCAGTACTCTTGCCTGGCAAATCCCATGGACAGAGGAGCCTGGTAGGCTGCAGTCCATGGGTTCGCTAGGAGTCAGACACAACTGAGCAACTTCACTTTCACTTTTCACTTTCATGCATTGGAGAAGGAAAGGGCAACACACTCCAGTGTTCTTGCCTGGAGAATCTCAGGGATGGAGGAGCCTGGTGGGATGCCATCTCTGGGGTCACACAGAGCCAGACACGACTGAAGTGACTTAGCAGCAGCAGCAGCAGCAGCAGCTTACATTATACTAATCTAGTTTGAATTTAATGACTGCTCTGCGTAAGGGGCTTTGAGATGTTATGTCAGAAAAACTTTGTATTCTAAGTGCAGATGGTTTTACCTAAGTGCAGAGAGTTTAGTATAAAGGAAGTGTAACTTTTATTTTAATCCTTGCCTTAATAATGACCAAGTTTTTGAAGTACTGTTTTTATTGTTTTCGTCTTTTGCCTCAGAAAATTCAGTGACCTTCAAGTCCCTTTCCTGGTTAAGACTTAAAGCTCTCTTTTTCATATATTTGAATATTTTGGTTGTCCATGTTCATACTGCCACCTTTCTGCACACCTGGACGTATGCTGTGCTCCATCAGCTAGCTTAATCCTGCTTAGGAAAATCTAATTCCATCCATATACTTGAATAATTTATTGTGTACTTTTAGTTTCAGACTACTCATTGGTTAATTCAGCAAAAATTAATTGAGCTTCCACTATATGCCAGGCCTACTGCAAGATGCTAGGGTGAGCAAGTAATTTATACAGGTTTTAAGTAACATCAGTCCTTCAGTTCCTCAGGAATCCTAACTTCGTGTCTATACTCATCACTGTCCGTTTACCTTTAACTTGCTCTAAGCCTATTTTCTTTCTTTCTAATAGTATCCAAAAACCACGGCTACACCTGTTTTCTCACTTTCATTCTTCTATGGTGTATATATAAAGCAGCTGCTTACTGTTTCATAGATGCAAATTAACACAGTAGCCGTAGTCTACTACTACATGTACGTATACGTGTATGTGTGTGAGAGAGAGAAAGAGGAGAGGGAGGACACACCTGTGAGAACGTTTCCAACAGATCAGTGCAAGTTGTGCTTCAAGAACTGTACACAAAAATATCACCATTGACGCTGAGGCTGTCCTTCAGTTAGTTTTGTTGTAACAACTGGCGCATAATTACATGATACACTACTACTCTTGTTTCTAAACCCAATATTGTTTTGTTGTTTTCTCCTTCTTGAGTTGGTATGTTTACAGGCTCTTAGTTCCTTGGTTTTCAGCATTAATCCTAATGTTCTGTCTGAAGTATAGTCAGGGTTTCCTTGTATTTCAGTTCATTATGCTTGAGGGAGAGTCACCATAAGTAATGATTTTGCTTTACTCCTTGGCAGCACAACCACAAACTAGAGAGTGGTTCAAAATTTCAGAGTTTCCAAGGGTCTGTGAGAGACCATATGCAGCCTCAGGGAACTGCTAAAAAGCTCAGATTAATTGTCAAGATACAAGTTCACGAGTCTCATGAACATTTACTTTAAAGTTAGAAGAAACTCTACAATCACTAAATCACTGTTAAATGTCAGGGTAAACCACTTGGTTTTACTGGAAGAAAATGGAATCCATTTAAGCAGCAAAATCCTAATATCTAAGGAGAAGTTAATGTAGATAGCACATGCAGGAGGAAAGACCACGAAACTTGTGGCAGTAATTTTGACATCTGTAGACTTTGTTCCATGCAGCTGCTCTTTCCTTCTCCAAATTCACATTATAGACAAAATTGTGTTTATTCACATGAGTAGACAAACCCATGAATTTGTCTAAACCAGCAAATGGTTTTGAAAGCCAGGTAGAGCAAACCCGTCTTTGGTTTATAAATGTGCTGTGATGCTAATGGGACGGCTGCATTAACAATCAACTTTAACAAGGAAACAGGGGTTTGAGGATAAGAAGCTAAAATGAGTGAAGAACAACAACAAAGCAAATGACATGCCTGAAAAATAAACTTCATGATTTAAAGGAAGATTATGCAAAATCCACTTGAAAATAATGAATGAGAGGGCCAGCTTGATATGTTCTAAAGAGTTGGTTGAGATAAGGCCTCAGTTTGGCTTTGACAAGGCTATTGTTAATGTGGGGAGAGTGGGATTCACAATCCCCCAAAATCACATTTTTCAATCTTTATTTATGCTGAGAAAAGATAGCAAGAAGGTACATTGTTCCTCCCTCATTACCAGACTTTTTTCTTTCTTTACTTTCTTTGTCCCCAGACTATAAATCATTTAACTAGGCAGGGTCATTTTCAAGAGCTCTCCTAATGCCAAGAGACACCAAATGGTGAGGTACATCAAAGGGACAAAGAATTATAGAGGCATTGATCCATTTTCCTTAAGACCCCGAGTACAATGGGAACAGACTACTTAGCTCCAGGCCGCAAACCAAGTGTTTTGCAGCAGACCCAGTCTGGATTTCTTGGGAAGTTCTCCCTGTTGCTTTTCATAGTTTAGATAATCCACATGAACACCCCTGATTAAATCAGTTGCCCCAAGGCAACAGGCAAAAGCATAAATGGTTTTCAGGAGAGAATGGTCCAAAAGCTTGCCTCTTTCTCTCTCTTCTGTTCTGTGTCCTTCCTTGTTTTTGTTTCTTTTAGTTACTCAGTTCCATTTTCCCCTTGAAAATTCTCTCTATCCAATGTAGTGGTAAGCAGAGTATTACTGAGAAGGCGCCATTCTCCTCTTCTTTCACGATTCAAGTTTTGATTTGGAATTACGTTACCTGTCTTGTACTGACTATGAACCGTTTTTTGAAAGGCTGTTATCTAGGGAGTGGTTATCCAATAATATTATGTAAGGTCACCAGGCATTTGTTTCTCACATCTGATTCTTTTTAAACCAAGCAATTACTCCATCATTTAATAATTCTTACCTCAAAGTTCACTCGAAAGAAAGCTCATAAGATTTGAGGGGGGAAAAAAAAAATCCCTAAAAATAAAAGTTAGGCTAGTCTAGGCCAGGGTGGGAAATTCCATTGTGGCTAGAAGCCCATGGCAGGTAGAGTGGAATTTAATGAAGGAAACTGCTGTGTTTTTGTGTCTTTCTGTATGTTTTTCCTTTAAAACCAAGAGCTGGGCAGGCATCCCATTCGACCTGACGTGACCCAAGCAAATTGCTTCTTATATAAAAACAACTGCAGACTTTGAGAATGTGAAAATGCACTGTATCCTTCTCCAACTGAGGGAGACGAAACCCTGAGAAACAGACGGCCTTGTCAATACTCGCTGAGCAGAACTATCACTCAAACCTGATAAAGGGAGATTAGAACAAGCTTCCTTATGCCAGAGGGATTCATTATAAGTTAGACTTCTTTATTTATTTTTTATTCTCTTAAACAAGCACAAGTGGTAGATAGAAACTGCATTTTTTAAAGGCAGGTTTTATGTAGGAAATGACAGTACACACAGTTTTTAAAAGTCTTTTCACAGAACTCACATTTTTAATTATACTAAAAAAAATTATACTAAATTTTAAAAAAAGACAAAGAGAAGCATTTTCTCTTTCTGCCACAGTCTTGGACACGCGAAGGAGAAGGGATTCAGGGTGTGTCTGATATTGCATTCAGATGTGTTGTCTTGGCTTGTGTACTGACAGATTTATTTAAAAAACAAAGTTTAAAAAATGCATTGTGTGCTAGTGAAGTCACTTCATAAATCTTTTCCTTTATGAATTATTTTGATCACAAGGCTCGTTGTTTGAATCACTGAAGGACTATTCTCCCTAAAAGAAAAATGCCTTCATTTTCGAACTGTCAGTTCAAAAGCCAGCAACTTCCCCTGAACAGCATACAGGGATCCAGAGGGGCAGAGAAAAAGGGACCACATGAGTCCTGACTCTAATATGAGGCATAATTCAGTTTAGATTTGTTGTGGTTCACAGAAGAGACATGTTTTGAAAATTTGGACCCAGAGTCCTTACTTTTCTAATAAATGACTTAGTTTGAAATACTGATTCTGCTTTAGGAAAAAACAAACAAATAAGGGAACACAGCCTTTGATGCAGCTGGTTCATCGGATGGCGGAAGGTTAGGATTAGAATACCCTTCAAGCTGTGGCTGAATAATGAAGGGTAGGGCTTCCTCGCTGGGCAGTGACCACAGTCCCCTGGGAGTACCGAGGACAAATATTACCTAATGTGTACAAAGACTTTAACAGTTAAGTTGATTACAAGCTGAGTGCGGAAGGCTGGATGAGGCAGCAAGGACTGAATTCCTCCAGAGGGACCTGAAAGTTCCACAGGGCTCCACGAGGCCCTCAGTTCTCAGGGCTTAAGGGATGAGCACCAAAAGAAAGCCAGTTAGGTTCTTGAAATGAATAGCTTGCATCGATTGTTACAAAGAAGAAAGAAAAATGAAACAACGTATTAGAATATATACATACATCAAGACTGATAAAATAAGTTGGATGAAGGTTACACTATAGTGACTATGTGATGGGTAAGAATTTCCCTAACCAAAATAATTCATTTGTAGCTAAGGACCTTGTCTTGTTTTTAATTTGTTTTCCTCAGGGCACCTGGGATGTTGTTGAAATATAAAAATAAATAATTAATAATTGATCTCTTATATCAGTTTGCCATGGAAATTGGTGAGATAGAGTAATAGGTTAAATACTCCAGGTTAAATACTGGAGGCTATCTGGAAGAGAGGAATTTGAAACTGATTTCCAAAGGACAGAACTGGACAGGTTATTTCAGGTTCATTGATTCCAGAAGTATTTTTTGACCACGTACTGCTTCAATCTGAGATCTCCATCTTTCTGCTGCTTTATGAAGTGAGCAGGAATTGTCTAGGAACGATGAGAAGCAAGTTTATAAGATAGAAAAAGCAAGTTGCTAATATAGGAGATGGGAAAAATATTAATAGGAAATACATACTGTTAGAACAGGTGATAAATACTGTAAGTGAGTTTGATCTCAATTCTAAGTAGGAACTTTGAGAGAATGGTTGAAATTTAACTCTGGAGTCTGACTACCTGGGCCACTTTATAAATTCTCTACATAAAATATGTAGTAAATGCTTACCTTAGAATAAGACTTTAGAAATGGTGAGGATGAAGTTACCCATTTTCCCATCACAGCTGTACCACATGTTCAGATTCTCTGTCGTGATCAGAAATACCTCACACTACTAATCTCCTAAGCATGCTCATTCAGGGCCCTTTCTTTGGTTGTAACTGTGTTTCATTTCACTCATATATTCTGTTGAATTTAATTCTACAACTATTTCTTAGCCATATTTAATGGGATACTACCATTTTCCTAGGCACTGTGAATTACTTTTTTACATGATGAAAAAATTATGACCTTTCTCATAAGGAAGAAGCAGTTTATTGAAAGAGGAAAATCTGCTGACACTTTAATTATGATACGATTTTCCAAATCAATTTCTAAATAATATCTACCACAAAACATGTTTGGTAATTCTGATTTTGTTAATGGAGGAGTAGCTTGTACTATTTCAAGACAAACATATCCTCATGTAAGAATTTTAAACTCTGGTTACAATTTTTAAAAAGACAAACTACAGTTGAAAAGTGATGAACAGTTATTAGAAGGCACTGGAAAGTGACCAAAGGCAGACAGAATCTGGACTGAAACGTGCAGGGTGACATCCACATTTATGATAGCTTTTTCCCTCAAGGAACTCCCTAGTCTATGTGATGTGGGGCAGTTAGAATTGAAACAGCAAGCCAAAATCTTATTGGATTGAGGTGTCAGAGGATGGTGTTCAGAGTTGGCAGAGTGACTGAATTTGAGGAAGCAAATTTTGGAAAGGATGGAGCCACAGAGGGAGGGAACCCATAAGTCTTCATGTAATGTATCCTAATGTCTTAGCTAATTTGTGAACTGTGCAAGTAGAGGGGAGTCTATGAGGACTTGGAAAAAGAAGTGAAAAAGTGAAAGTTGCCCAGTAGTATCCGACTCTTTGCAACCCCATGGACTGTAGCCTGCCAGGTTCCTCTGTCCATGAAATTCTCCAGGCAAGAATATTGGAACAGGTAGCCATTCTCTTCTCTGGGGATCTTCCTAACCCAGGGATTGAACTGAGGTCTCCTGCAATGCAGGCAGATTCTTTACCATCTGAGCCACCAAGGAAGCCTGGAGAAAAGTAACAACTAAAAGGCTAAAAGAGCTGAGGAAGTATCTGATGAAAGGAAGATAAAATTAAGAGTATGAGTTTCACCAAGTTGTGAAGGTTTGGTAAATGTCTAAGGCTTTACTTAAAACACAGAAGAACCACACTATACAAATATAGATGATGAATCAGGACTAAGACATTAATTTGAGAAAAAGGGACAAAACTGCAGCATTGAAAGACCTAACAAAGACAAATCTAACCTACCACAAGGTCAAGGTTGTCAACCAGTAATTTACCTACTAGAATTAAAAAAAAAAAATATTCTTTAGAGGAAGATAACAGAACCAAGGGTCTTATACATAAGGTAAACATGCACTTAAATAAATGATTGCACATTGGACATGGAAACAGGAAAATGTGACTTCTAACCTAAAATATAAGACAATTGACAGAAATAAATCCCTAGGTAATCTACATGTTTAAATAAGCATATAAGAACTTTAAAGCAGAATTTATAAATATATTCAAGACTCAAGAAAAATATGGTCATAATGAGGAAACAGTTGAAAACATAAACAGAAAAATGGAAATGATTTTTAAAAACAAAAAAACTAAGGTGCAATGTCAGAAACAAACAAAAAATAATTGGAAAGGCTTAACAGCATATTGAAAGCAGGAGAAAGTGCCAGTAAACTTGAATAGAGATTAATAAAAAATATTAATATAAAGAAGATAAAGTAAAATATTAATATAAAGAACTGAAAATGTGCAGAGTGTCAGTGATCTGTAGAACAACATTAAACAGTCTAATAGTTTTGGACTATCTCAGAAAAAGAGATAATCAATTGAATTATTAAGAAGAGCCAAAGGAAAAAAAAAAAAAAGAAGATCCAAAGGGTTAAAGTACAATAGCTGAAATAAAAATAATTCATTGGGAAGACTTAACAGCAAATTGGAGATGGCAGAAGAGAAAATAAGACAAAAATGACATTTGAAGAAATGATAGCTAAAAATGTTTAAAATTAAATGGAAAGCAAAATTTTACAAAGGAAACCACATGTAGGCCTTGTTTTCAAACTTGTATAAGCCAAATATAAAAAGGAAAATCTTGAAAGCAGCCAAAGGGATTTGGGAAATAGATTGCCTATAGGGGGACAATGGGCTTCCCTAGTGACTCAGATGACAGAGTCTGCCTGAAATGTGGGAAAACCAGGTTCGACCCCTGGGTTGGAAAGATCCCCTGGAGAAGGAAATGGCAACCCACTCCAGTATTCTTGCCTAGAGAATTCCATGGACAAAGGAGCCTGGCTGCAGTCCATGGGATCGCAAAGGGAGCTACTGACACTTTCCCACTAGAGGAACAATTAGATAAGTGTCAGCTGACACCTCATCATAATTGAAGGAGGCTAGAAACAATGATTAGAAAGAAAAACTACCAGCCCAGAATTCTATTTACAGTAATAACATCTTTTAATAACAAAAAATAAAAATTTTCATATAAATAAAATTTGTCAGCAGAACTCATACAGGAAATTTGAAAAGAAGTTGTTTAGGCTGAAAGGACAGCAGATGTAAACTTTGTTTTAAAAAGGGGGTTAAAAACACTAAGAGTTGTAAATCTAAGTACATGTAAAAGAATATGTTTTTATACTGGTAATTAAAAAATACTGTCTAATGCATAAATTACAACTTTATCATGGATCTATAATATTTATAAATGTTAAAATATATAAAAGTACCATAGAGAACAGAATGGTGATAAACAGAATTATACTCTTGTTAGACTCACGTATTTACATGAAGTGATACAATATTAAGTCCCACTCTAGTACTCTTGCCTGGAAAATCCCATGAATGGAGGAGCCTGGTAGGCTGCGGTCCATGGCGTCGCTGAGGGTCAGACATGGCTGAGCGACTTCCCTTTCACTTTTCACTTTCATGCATTGGAGAAGGAAATGGCAACCCAGTCCAGTGTTCTTGCCTGGAGAATTCCAGGGATAGGGGAGCCTAGTGGGCTGCTGTCTCTGGGGTTGCACAGAATCAGATACGACTGAAGCAACTTAGCAGCAGCAGCAGCAGCAGACAGTGATAAATTAAAGAAACATCCTATAATCCCTAGAACAATTGTTAAAAAAATAATACAAAATAAATGCATTTTAAAAGCCAATAGTGGATTTTAAATGAAATAATAAATTACCTGCTAAGCAATTAAAAACAGAAAGGAAAGCAGGGTAACAAAAAAGGAAAAAAAAAAAAATAGAAAGCAAATAATGAAATGGTAAATCTAAACTCAACCATAGCAATAACTCCATTCAATGTAAATGGCCTAAATACTACAATTAAAAGACAGAGACTGTCAAACTGGATTTAAAAAAAAAAAGTAGGACTTGACTATATACTGTCTACAAGGAAAGCACTTTAAATACCAAATTATGGTTATACTGACAGTGAAAGAACAGGGAGATATACACAATAAACACAATATGAGTAAGCATGAAAAAGCTGGATTGGCTATATTCATATTAGACAGGGGAGACTTTAAGACGAGAATTATTAGAGATAAAGAAGGATTTTCATAATGACATGTATGTAGTTATGAAGATATAAGTAATAAACATCTATGTGGAAACTGACAAAAAATAAAAGAGAAATGGAGACATTCATAAGAAAACTGGAGATGTTAATATCCTTCTCACAGTAATGATGGCATAAGTAGATAGAAAATCTGTAAAGACATAAAGATTTTAAAAGCACCATCAAATACCTCAACCTATATACTGAATAGAACACTATTCCCAAAAGCAAAACATGCATTCATTACAACTCCTCGGGAATTTTTATCAAGGTAGACTGCAATCTGGGCCATCAAATGAGTTACAAACATTTTCAAAAGATTGAGATACTGCTAAATATGTTCCCTGATCATAATGTAACTAAAGTATAAACAAAAAATAATAATAATAAATAAACAAATGAAATTTAAAAATAGGCAAACAATGTGAATAGGCACTTCACAATGGAAGATCTAAAAATGTCCATAAACTCATTAAAAGGTACTCAGCCATCATTAGTCATCAGGAAAATTCAAATTAAAACCACAAGGAAATCATAGTTCATGCTTACTAGAATGATTAAAACAAAAAAGACGAGCACATTCAAGCACTGCCAGGGATGAAGAATACTTGGCGTTCTTAGATCACTACTGGGAATGTTCCACTTGGGGCACTTAATATCATATGAAGTTAAGCATGTATCAGCCTACCCTTTTGCTTGGTGATTGCATTCCTGGGTATTTACCGAAGAGAAATGAAAACTACGTCCTCAAAAAGACTTTCATAAGAATGTTTATAGTAACTTTATTCAGAAGTGCCTGAAAATGGGAATATCCAAATATAGAAAATGGTATACAAACTGTGGCATATTCATAGAAACTACTAATGGGCTTCCCTCATGGCTCAGTGGTAAAGAATCTTCCTGCAGTGTAGGAGACACAGGAGACACGGGTTCAATTCCTGGGTCCAGAAGGTCCCCTGAAGGAGTAAACGGCAACCCACACCTGTATTTTTGCTTCAGCCTGGAGAGCTACAGTCCAAAGGGTCACAGTCAGACATGACTGAGCAACTAAGCATGTACAACAAGCAAACAAAACAAAATGGACTATAACACAGACAACAGTGTGGATGGATTTTAGAGACAGGTTGTACAGAAGAAGCCAGAACCCAAAAGACTGCATATTGTATGATTCTGTCTGTGTGAAGGCAAAATTATGGTGATAAAAATCAGAATGTTGGTTATTAAGAGATGAGAATTGACTGGAAGAGGACACAAAGAAACTCTGTCTGGTTACACAGGATATACTTTATCAAAACTATTACACTTTGTACTATATATACTTTAAAATCCATGGACTTTGCTTCATGTAAATTTTACCTCAACTTTTTTAAAAAAGTACCTATTCTTGACTCTAATCTACTCTCACCTGAAGTACTTTATCCATTTTTGCCAGCAGTTTCCCTGGGCTCTGTCCTAATTAACCTTCAAAGCTATGTTAAAACATTTGTTTTTGCCTATTGTCTTAATTCCAAGGGATATGGTAAAATATAAGTTGTCAAGATTTGGAAACCCAAGAAATGTTTAAGGCTAAGAAAAGAGGAATCTAATAAGTCCAGATATAGCCTTGGCTAGGCATTGCTACTCCAAGCAAGTTTTCAGTTTATGTTGTTTTCTTTTATTAATGATATTGTTTTCTAGATTTGCTTTATTTCAGAGGATATAAAGGGATATAAAGTCCTTTACATGTAATTTTTGTTTGATTACATATTGCAAAGTTAATAGCAAACTCTAAGCTTAAAAACGTCAAAGAATTTCAGGGCTTTAAATTTTTTCTTTCTGCTGTCAATGAAAAGTTTTGTTTATTCTCTGGTTTACTCTATGCTTTTAAAGAGTCATAGTCAAAGAAAAAACAATTGAATATTCAAAGCTGACAATAGCAGGATTTCAGTTTCTTTACAAACGTAGGCTTACCATTACCTGCAGTTAACCTTAAAGCTGTTGTTTCGGCAATATTATCATATGATTGAGAGTTCTGCTTTACTTAAACCGTATTGTTTTTAGCTTGTATAGGTGTCATCAGGTTTTGTCTTATTTCAGTCCTCTTCATCCACCCCCAACAAACACTGTACAAGTCAGACTGTAGTACAGTCTTTCTTTTGTAGTGAATATTTTTTAAACCACCTACTACCTGAATTATGAAACATAGACAAGAGCATATTAACCTGGCTGAGTTATTTCCTCTCTTATTTTTTTGTAAACACATATTCTAGCCCAGTCTATCAATGCCAGATGGCAACTGCATTTTGATACACTGAATATTTCCAAGTTATGTGGCGTGCTTTTGAAGTATTTCTTACCCTTTCCATCAAATGAGCTGACTCATCCCTCATTCATTTATTCCTGCTTTTAACAAGTTGCATTTTTAGAAACTTGACCTCAGCTTTATCAAAATGATAAAAAGATGTTTTAAAATTATGCATCAGAAATTCTAAAATCCTGACTACATGTTACCTCCTGTGACTATCGTGTATATTGTTACCTTTTAAAATGTCAGTAATGTACTAATTTCCCTCACATATTTTAATGAAACTTTGTTCCAGCTACATTACTGTTTTAGCATAGAAGAATGTGGTGGGAGTATATTTGTACCTAGACTGCTTTGGGATATTCAGGAAATTAAAGCATTAAAGGTTGAAATCACTTAAAATGACTATGAAAATAGCAACTGAACAACTGATATTTATGTCCAAGTCCTAAATAAAAACTGCTGTATTTGGGGTCTAATGAAAGATTCAGCCTATTAGAAATAGGCAGTAGGCCTAAGAATAGTGATAGAAATAAGAAAAAAGACTAAATGGCCTCAGAATGCTATGACTCCCATATTTTCTTGGTCTTCATAAGAATATGCATTTGTGGAAGCACCCTCAGTAAACAAATGCTGATATTCCTCAATCTAAGAATATAAAAACAACAAAAGAAACAGATGAAAGTACATGACTTTGAAAAATGTGCACGGAGGCCAGTGCATATTCTAAGAATTCTTCTTGGCCTGTTAATCCCTGAAGACCATTTTAAGTTATTTAAGTTCTTATGGCTATTTGTCAATGACTTTTCAGAAACAGTAGAGAATATTGTGTGTCTTAAGAAGTTAAGACTAAGAGCTTTATATAAAAGAGTTGAAAGTTTTCTTTGTGAATATTTTTTTCAAAATTATTATGTTTTTTTTTTCTTTTTAAGAGCAGACATTAGGGATATTTGAAAAGATTCAAACAGTGAAATATGAAAAGTCCTATTCAGATTTACCAAATATCTCCCATGATACCATTATCCATTATATTTTCTAGCTCTGTTGTGTAATTAAAATTGCTTCTGTCTTTTGTGTGTGTTTGTGACACATTCTGTATAGTTTCTAGTCTAGAGTAGGATCTCAAAAGTATTGATTGCCTTATTAGTTTATGAATGCATATAAAACGCTAATCATAGGGCTTGATACACAGTATGTGCCCAGTTGTTCATTCTTATTCTATATATTAGTATCGCTACTGTTATTATTGCTACTTTTAAAAGAATATTTCCAAATTGTCTTTAGAAGCTCTCTCATTAAGCCTATCTTTTTATAAAAGATTTTGGAAATATATAATATAGCTAGTGTAAATTTAAAGCAACTTGAGTTATATTCTAGAAGCAAAGGAAGGGGGCATTCTAGAGACAAAACACCACTAACTTTGGGTTAGAAATACTTGTATATAGAACTTGAGGTCAAATCCGTTTTATCCCTATGACATGTGTGGACTTCTCTCTCTGTAAACCGTGTCACCTACATGATCCTGTGAAAGATGAAGTACAATTGATAAAGCATACCCATGTGTCGCAAAGCAGAGACTCGAATCCATTGTGCACCCTTTTAGCTTTTGTAGATCTACAACATTGTTAGTAGTTTCTTTAAAAAAAATCAGCTGGAATTCCACATTTTCTTATTAAAAAATCTCAGAAGATTTTCTAAATCTTTCATTTTTAATAACCCTTTTATGTGTAATTAGCTTCTCAAAAACTACATTTCTGGAATCTGTTTCTCTTTTTTAATTTATTAATTTCTCTTGAATGCTTCTGACTTTGTGGAGACACACACACACATACACACAAAAGTAAGATTTTCCGTATGGTTTATATTGTATTCCGTGCACTAAAGTAAAGCAACTATGAAAGAATATCACGTCCTCTTTGGTCCCTCTGCCAGATTAAACTATAGTCTGAGTAAATTATTATATTATCTAGGCAGATAGGAAATTGATATATGTGTGTGCATGTGTGCGCCCTCAGTCATATTCAGCTCTTTAGGACCACACAGACGGTAGCCTGCCAGGCTCCTCTGTCCACAGGATTTTCCAGCAAGAATACTGGAGTGAATTGCCATTTAACGGATGAATATAGGTTAAATTTTTGAACTGGGAGACACTTCAAATGTAATTGGAATCATTTATTTAGCAACATACTGGTCAACTGCTTAAAGTTGCATTGTTTTAAGATACTGACATGTTTTTGAGCCTTCTGGTTTAGTCAACTCTTTACTCCTGTAAGAGCTGGAGTAAATCATAATATTTGCTCTACTTTTATTTTGGAAGCATTACTTTCTGTATTTGCATTGTTTGAATTTGTTGCCTTTGTGTTGAAACTTAAAGGTAATTCCTTTGACAGTGACCTTTGCCAACTATATTATGAACTTTAAAATACATTAGGACAAATTCTAGACAACCTAATGTATTTGGATTTTCTAAACTTCCTCACTACTTTAGATAGAATTTCATTCCTCTATTAAGCTGTTATTCTAATAATTTATTGTATATAATTTATCAGTGCTGTCTTTTAGGGGGAAGCCAGTCCTATGTAATATAACTTTGCTATTGTATAGAACACAAATTAATAAAGAAGTTAAGAGTATGCTTTTTTGATTGGCACTTTCAAATTTAAGATACTACCATTCTAGCCTATCAGTGCTTGGAAGATAGGGTGTGCTGAGTTTTTCCTTAATAAAAGATTATCGTGTCTCCTCGTTTATCTTACTATACTTAACCCATTAGGTTAATGAAAACTATTAACTGTGAAAA
>SJYC01077867.1:0-47353 GCA_006408675.1 Madoqua kirkii | reverse complement strand
TTTTTTTGTCTTTATAGAGCTTCTCCATCTTTCATTGCAAAGAATATAATCAGTCTGATTTTGGTACTGACCATCTGGTGAGGTTCATGTGTAGAGTCTTCTCTTGTGTTGTTGGAAGAGGGTGTTTGCTATGGCCAGTGTGTTCTCTTGGCAAAACTCTGTTAGCCTTCACCCTGCTTCATTCTGTACTCCAAGGCCAAATTTGCCTCCAGGTATAACATAGCTAAAGGAAGATGGGATCAGAGTAATTTTGTCAGATGTATTTTTGAAGGACTCAGGCAAGTGCATGCTTAGACTTTAAACTATGCCAAATTGGCAAACATGGAACAGCAGGAGAAGGAAGCTCCTGGTAAATTCCTAGATAGACTGAGAGGAGCCCTTCACAGACTCACTGAGATTGATTCCAAAAGTGAAGAGGGAAGAATGATCTTGGGAAGAGTGATCTTAAAGATAGATTTCTCACTCAATCAGCTCCAGATATCCACCGTAAGCTATTAAAGCAGGCATCTGGACCAAATCGGGCTTCCCTGGTGGCTCAGATGGTAAAGCGTCTGCCTGCACCTGAGTTTGATCTTTGGGTTGGGAAGATCCCCTGGAGCAGGAAATGGCAACACACTGCAGTACTCTTACCTGGAAAATTCCATGGATGTAGGAGCCTGGTAGGTTACAGTCCATGGGGTCAACAAGGAGTCAGACATGACTGAGCAACTTCACTGGTTACCAGGTATCTTTTGACTTCCTACTTTTGCATTCCAGGCCCCTATAATGAAAAGGACATCTTTGTGGGGTGTTAGTTCTAGAAGATCTTGTAGGTCTTCAGAGAAATGTTCAACTTCAGCTTCTTCAGAATTACTAGTTGGGGCATAGACTTGGATTACTGTGATATTGTATGATTTGCCTTGGAAATGAACAGAGATCATTCTGTCATTTTTGCGATCGCTTCCAAGTACTGCATTTTGACCTCTTTTGTTGACTATGAGGGAAACTCCATTTCTTCTAAGGGATTCTTGCCCACAGTAGTAGACATAATGGTCATCTGAGTTAAATTCACCCATTCCAGTCCATTTTAGTTCACTGATTCCTAAAATGTTGGTGTTCACTCTTACCATCTTCTGCTTGACCACTTCTGATTTACTGTGATTCATGGAACTAACATTCCAGGTTCCTATGCAGTATTGTTCTTTACAGCATCGGACTTTACTTCTATCACCAGTCACATCCACAAGCTGGGTGTTTTTGCTTTGGCTACGTCTCTTTCTTCTTTCTGGAGTTATTTTTCCACTGATCTCCAGTAGCATATTCGGCACCTACCAACCTGGGGAGCTCATCTTTCAGTGTCTTGTCTTTTTGCCTTCAGTGTCCTATTTGTCTTTTTATACAGTTCATGGGATTTTGAAGGCTGGTTTGCCATTCCTTCTCCAGTGGGCTAGGTTTTATCAGAACTCTTCACCATGACCCATCCATCTTAGGTGGCCCTACATGGGATGGCTTATGGTTTCATTGAATTAGACAAGGCTGTGGTTCATGTGATCAGTTTGAATAGTTTTCTCTGATTGTGGTTTTCATTCTATCTGCTCTCTGATGGATAAAGATAAGAGGCTTCCTGATGGGAGAGACTAATTGACAGGAGGAAATTGGGTCTTGTTCTGATGGGCAGGCCATGCTCAGTAATTCTTTAATCTAATTTTTGTTGATGGGCAGGGCTATGTTCCCTCCCTATTGTTGACCTGAGACCAAAGTATGGAGGAGGTAATGAAGATAATGGCAATCTCCTTCAAAAGGTCCCATGCAGGCACTGGCACACTCTGTGCCTCCAACCCTGCAGCAGGCCACCACCAACCCATGCCTCTGCCGGAGGAGACTCCTAGACACTCACAGGCAAGTCTGGGTCAGTCTCTTGTGGGGTCACTGCTCCTTTCTCCTGGGTTCTGGTGTGCACAAGGTTCTGTTTGTGCCCTCCAAGACTCTGTTTCCCCAGTCCTGTGTAAGTTCTGGTGGCTCTATAGTGGGTTAATGGCGACCTCCACCAAGAGGGCTTATGCCATACCCCTGCCCCTGTGGCAGGCCCCTGCTGACCCGTACCTCAAACACTCAAAGGTAGGTCTGGCTCAGTCTCTGTCGAGTCTCCTAGTGTGCACATAGATTACAGTAGTTATCTATTGCTAAAAAAAAACAAACAAACAAACCTCAAAACCATAGTAATTTAATACAGAACATGTGTTATCTCTCAGGAATCTCTCATGATCAGGAATTCAGGAGCAGGTTAGCAGGGTGGTTCTGGTTTCAGATCTTTCATTTTTGTGATTCTGATTTCAAGATGTCAGCAGAGGCTGCAGCCATCTGAAAGCTTGACTAGGGCTAGAAGATCCACTTCCAAGGTGGCTAACTCACATGACGCAGAAGTCAGTGTTGACTCTATCTCAGTTGCTTGCCAGTTTCCTCCAATTTGTTAATTTGCTTAAGTGTCTTCACAACATGGAGCCTGACTTCACAGTGAGTGATCAAAAAGCAGAAAGAGAGGAGCAATGGATCTCCTAACCTCAAATTGAGAGTCATACAAATCACTTTTGCCACGTTGTTTTGGACACAAGTCAACCCTGATAGGGGTTGTAGGTTGGACTATACAGGAGTGTGAATACCAGCCAGCAGCAATGATCATTGAGGGTCATCTTGGAAGCCAGAACCACACAGCCCAATGTGGCTTACCTTGAACAACTAGCTTTTTTATATACTGCAACTCTTAAATCCCAAATGTTATGCTCTCTTCTGTTCTTGGTGACATTAGAGAATTTTATCTTTAGAGTTGGAGAAGAAAGAAATAACTTTCTGCATTGATACAATCATACTAACATTCTAATTTCAGCCTTTCCATTGAATTCTGTTAATAATCAATATATTAGCTTCCTCTGCATGTGCTTTCAATTGTATCAAACTGTATTTTTTTCTTTTTTTTCTAATTCCATGTTTCTAATTTTTAACTTTCTGTCTTCATCATTCCTAATATACTTAAAATTATTAATCATTTTGTTTCTTTTGTGGATTTTTTTCCCTCAAGGTTGTAGATTTGTTAATTTTCTTATTTTAAAGTTTTTCTATTTTTTTCTTTCAAAATATTTGTTCAAGTGGACTTGTGCATTCAGCAAGCATTTATAGAGAATTATTCATATGCCAAAATAGTAAAGCCTCTCTATCAAGCAGAATTGAGAAGATATGGAAGTAAATACATGTAGGGGAAAAAGGAGGAGTATTATAAGGAAAGGTAAGGACAAAATATAAAGTAAGAACAAATCAGATTAAATAGTTGGAGGGAATCTCAGTTTTTCTTCAACATCCTTCTATTTGAAAGACCTTCAACCATGCCAATTTAACAGTTGACTATTATACTCAAATATCAACTGAGAATCATATCCTCAAAGTCAAAGATCAGGCTTTGTAAAATTTTAATACCTTTGGGACTTTTCACTGTTGGTTATTGGTGACATAGCTTAAAATGGTAGTTTACTGATCTTATGGATCAAAAATGTGCGTAGATAGTAAGAAATCAAAAGAAAAACATGTTTAGCACTTTACAGGCAACTGAAAATTAGCCACACCAGTGATCCTTTTCCCACAATTGCTTCACTACTTGTCCAAATACAGTCAGGTGAGTAAACCTCAAAGGATCAATTACTTGAAGAATGTGTGACATAATGTTTGCTGTCCCTCTGTGACCTATGTCAGTTCCCAGCCTACATCTACAAGAAAGAGATTTTCCTTAAAGCGATTCTTTTTTTTTCCTTATTAGAATTTATTTCATTAAGTATGGAAAAGGAAGAAAATTATTTAGAATAAGAAGCCATCAGCACAACAAACTAGCACATGGAACAACTAAGGAAAATTTTGCAGCCTCAAAAGAATACTCATGAAGGAATAAGCATGTTCCAACCATTGTTTTTATGTAATAGTTTACAAATGTATCCAACCACATAAAAACTAAAATTAGCCATTTTGGCGGGAAAGATGACCCCCTTTCTTAACAATGAAGATTTTAGCATATTTATTTTTCATATAAAAGGAGAGGTGATTAATAATGGTTTAAGATGTCATAAAATATTTTTCCTTGAATTTCTAACTAAGACTTACAGTTTAATTCAACTGAAGTCTAATTCAGATTTTGCAACCTTTTGATATTAGATTGAATGGCACTTACTAAAACAGATATATAAATATCATCTTATATTCTTCTGCAACTTCTTACAGTATTTTCTAGGATTACATACTAACCATAATCTCCAAAACTATGAATGACCAGTGAGACAATGAAAAAGGACTGGACTGCATTCAAATTCTTTTCGTGGGGGTGGGGTGGAATTCAGTTGCACTTTGAATCTGGGAGGCTGAACCATGGGTCTTAGAATCCAAGGCTGCTGTTGGGGAAATAGTGAGAATTAGCTAGAAAGGTTTTCAAGAAAGAGTAAATTTAGTTAATTTGCTATGGCTAAATATTTCAAACCTGAAAATTTTCAGTCTTCCAGACTTGTTCTGATCTCAGTCAGGCATTGGCAATCAAGAAAAGTGCTCGTTTTGTAGTACGCCAAGGTACTGCCACTCCCCTGGATAAAATTGCAAAATATCAGTATGCCCTCTTGCCTACAAGGACTTCCCTGGTAGCTCGGCAGGTAAGAAATCTGTCTGCAATACAGAGACCTCAGTCTGATTCCTGGGTTGGAATCCTCTGGAGAAGGGAAAGGCTACCCACTCCAGTGTTCGTGGGCTTCCCTTGTGGCTCAGCTGGTAAAGAACCAGCCTACAATGTGGGAGACCTGGGTTCTACCCCTGGGTTGTTAAGATCCCCTGGAGAAGGGAAAGGCTACCTGCTCCAGTATTCTGACCTGGAGAATTCCATGGACTCTATAATCCAAGGGATCTCAAAGAGTCGGACACAACTGAGTGACTAACTTAACTATTGCCCGCAAATGAAAGCCTTACCCTACCACCTCCAGCCCCACTCTACCCAAATTTCCCTTTTCCCACCCTGAGCTATTTGTTCATTCCTATATTGCCAATATCAGTTAAGTGTTGATCAGAGTCTAGAACATAAAAGTAACTAACAATAAGGTGTGAATGAGGTTTACCGGTTCACAAGGGAGATTTGCATGTTAAAAAAGAAATTTGTTAAACACAAATGAATTTCGAATAGATGGAATGTATAAGAGAGATTTTTTTTCTCTAAGGGATGGGAAGATTTCCAGAACTCTTTGTCAGCTCAGGGGTACCAAGTGCAGCCTTGACATTCCTCTCCCATCTGCAAGCTCTTACCATTCACACCTCTATTTATCCTACCAGTAACCTTTGCAAATAGTACCTATTTAAAACAGAATTATTAGAGAGTTGCTTGATAGAACTTTATATAAACCTGAAGGTTCTTGGGCCTGCAATCAGGTACTAGAGCCCTATATTTCACAGCAGTCCATTTAAACAGACAAAAATGCCATACATTAAAAGATTAACTCTCTATTAGGTATATTTATCTATTTAATTATTTAAATAGAGAAGAATTTGTAAGAACTTTCCTATACTTACTAAAAGAAATAAATGGTTATTTTTTAATTGGGGGAAAGGTTCAGATCAGTTTAGTTCAGTCACTCAGTCTAAACAGAATTATTAGAGAGTTGCTTGATAGAACTTTATATAAACCTGAAGGTTCTTGGGCCTGCAATCAGGTACTAGAGCCCTATATTTCACAGCAGTCCATTTAAACAGACAAAAATGCCATACATTAAAAGATTAACTCTCTATTAGGTATATTTATCTATTTAATTATTTAAATAGAGAAGAATTTGTAAGAACTTTCCTATACTTACTAAAAGAAATAAATGGTTATTTTTTAATTGGGGGAAAGGTTCAGATCAGTTTAGTTCAGTCACTCAGTCGTATCTGAATCTTTACAACCCCATGAATCGCAGCACACCAGGCCTCCCTGTTCATCACCAACTCCTGGAGTTCATCCACTGCTGAGTTTTCCAAATTTGCTGGCATATTGAGTGCAGCACTTTCACAGCATCATCAAGACCTTTTCAAAATAAAATCATTTATTACATAAATATAGAGGAAAAACTAAAAGAAAAAAAATTTTCCATATAATTTTAATGTCAGGTAGATCAAGAGAATTAAATTTGAACACTTAGAATTTTTTCTGAGCTGAAGAATTTAATATTTCAGAGAAGAAAGAGGGGACTCAACAACAAGAAGGAAGAGGAACATATCAGTAGAGATCCAGGAATCTTTTTAAAATGTGATGAGCAAAGAGAAAATTGCTCTTTTCCACAAACTAATTCCTTCTCTAGCTCCCCTAGCTCCCATTTTGAAGAAAGATCAGGTGACTTCTCTTGTGGCTCAGCTGATAAAGAATCTGCCTGCAATGCAGGAGACCTGGGTTCAGTCCCTGGGTTGGGAAGATCCTCTAGAAAAGGGAAAGGCTACCCCTCCAGTATTCTGGTCTAGAGAATTCCATGGGTCCATGGGGTCGCAAAGAGTTGGACACTACTAAGCAACTTTCACTTTCACTTATCTGTATCAGAAACTCATGAAACCACTAACAAAACTTTTGATCAGAGTTGTACACTTGAAATTTCAGACTTTCATTCTCTGGCCTCTGTGCACAGGGTCCATCATCTTTCCCCCTTAGATCTTTGTGGGCCATCAAAGTCCACACACAGGTATTACCCAGAAATGTGATGAAGTCATAAAAGAAGGAGATTCTAGAGACAGACTCCTGTTCCCACATGTGTGACTCAGTCTTCGTTGTTGTGGACAATTTTTCTGAACCCCATCCAAAAACTGTCTTTATTATAAAGAGAATAACAACTACTTTGAAATCATTTCAGGTTTTTATAGAATATATAGCTCTTTCAATTCTGATTTTTAAAATGCCCTTAAAGGTGGCTTAGAAGGGATTAATAATGATGATGCTCACAGAGATCATTTGAATTTGACGACCGAGCAAATAGTTGAATTAGGATTCAAATCCTAGAGTTAAAGAATTGTTTTCAGATCTTGTGCTTTCTTCATTAGAACAAATTTTAGGGGCAGATATACATTCTTGCATGAAATAGGGCTAAGCCACCCCAGAACTGCCTAAAATTAATTATGGTAAATAATCCATAAAAATATGACTTTATAAAATTATTCTTATCTTAAACCTGCCTATCATAAAATCTCTCTGGTTGAAGCATTGGGATTAAAATAATCAAGTTTTATTTTAATAGTTTATCTCTTTCACTTTACAGAAGTGAACCAATAGTGACTATTTCAATTTGCCCTAAAGACAATCATTATGACTATAAATGATGTTATAAGTAATTTTTTAAAGCTTATGTGTAAGATAACCCCATAATTTATCATCCAAATGAGGGCACTTTTGAGAGTGAATGTGGTCACTTTCCACTGAGACTATCCTAAGTAAATGGAGAGATATGATTACTCAACTTATAGGACATAATTCTTGGTTCCAGAGTGATGCATTTTGAATGAACAAAGCCCAAAAGAATGAAAATCTATATACATATACCTTACCAGTAAGTTACCCTGAATCCCAGTTCTCATGAAATATTCCCCAGTAAAACTTAGTCACTTTCAGAGGGTCTAACAGGCATTAAGAAAACATTTGAAATATCAAGAGGGAAAAATCTATCCAATAGATAAATTTTTATAATTGAACAAAATAATATTATATAATACTACATTTTTCAGTCTCTAAGTCATGTCTGACTCTTTGCCACCCCATGGACCATGCCAGGCTCCTCTGTCCTCTACTATCTCCTGGAGTTTGCTCAAATTCATGTCCATTGAGTCAATGATGCTATCTAACCATCTCATCCACTGTCACTCTCTTCTCCTTTGCTTGGTTTGATCTCCTTTATATACTACTACATTAGTAATTGATAAAGTAATTAAACTGCTAAGCAAAGGATTTTTATATACAAAAATTAAATTTGACAATGTAGGACTGTATTTAATCTTAAAATATCCTCATGACCAGCACAAAAATGAATTTTATTTTAAAGAAAGATAGTATTTAGAGAATGTGTTGCTATATACCATACATTCAACATGCTGTCTTCCCATTTTGCCAATAAATTGCTATACTGAACGGTGACCCTCAGAGAATTGGTGTGCTTAACAGAATAACATTATCAGAAAATGAGAGAATTTGATAACTGTTTCTAACTATTGCTGAGTTATTTGGAAATTCTTCAAATGAAATTACATTGGGAAGCCCTGGTGGCTCAGACGGTAAAGAATCCGTCTGCAAAGTGGGAGACCTGGGTTTGACCCCTGGGTTGGGAAGATCCCCTGGAGGAGGGCATGGCAACCCACTCCAATATTCTTGCCTGGAGAATCTCCATTGACAGGAGCCTGGCAGGCTATAGTCCAGGGGATCCCAAAGAGTTGGACACGACTGAGCAACTAAGCAAAACAATACCTTGCTGAAGAAGTATTTTCCAGGTCTGTATGAAGTTCAGATTGACTTGATTAAGTTCGTGGGAAAATGTCAGTTTTCTTACAATTTAAACTTTTAATTTGAGGTAGAAAGTTTCCCTTTTGGACAAAAAGTTGCAGCCTGGAAGTGGTAAAATGTCTTGGGGGGTGGGGAACTAATGAAACTTTGTTGTGGACAAGTTCACAAAGGAATACAAGATGTGTTACATAATGCAGCCCTTTGTTTGTGGAGCTTCTGACGGAATCCTGCAGTTTTAGCGCAGTTTTAGCTTGAACTGAAAACTGCCACCAAAATCCTCCCAAACTCCAGGCAGCTCTGAGTCTTTTTCCCCACCTCCTGCCATGATTACTCTGGCTTCTGATTAAATCACACCTTATATTTACGGTCACTAACCTAAAACGACCCAAAGCTACTTATTTCTCTCAACAGTTCCCCATTATTTGGAATACTTGGAATACTTGAAAATAGTTTCTGTCCTAACTTATGTAGCCTTTTCTCCCAAAGCAAATGCTCTAAAAGTTTCCTCATTCATGGGTTCAAACGTCAGGTGAAAGATTTTGGAAACTAGTTAGCATGCTAAGGAGTCTGGAGCATTTGCGTGAGTTGCAACCGTGCTACCTGAGGGACAGAGAAAATGTCTGGTTGGTGCTATTTAACGAGTGCCGGCTCCTCACTCAGTTTTAACAGAATCAGAGCTGCATTGCGTTGTCTTCTCTATATTTAATATAAATCTTATTTATATCATCTCTTCTATAAAATATCCATGCCTTTGGGACTTAGTCTAAAGTCTTCTTTCTTATTTAAAATATATTTCTATTTTTAGAAAAATTTTACAAGTTTGTTTTTATTTTATTACTGACTGAACTAGTTGTAACAAATTCTCGACATAGAACTTCTTATTTTTGACTCAGTTTTTTCTGTTTTGACCTGGTTTAATCCTCCTTTCTCAATACACATTTTCCCCTTTGCTTTCAGAGTGAGCATTTCATTACATTTATTGAATGTCTAGCATATATAATCAAGATATGAAGCCAATGAATATTTACTACATACCAAGAATGTGACTGATGATTACCATCTAGTTAGGAAGAACAGTTTGGATAATTCAAATTTTGAAAGTTATTTCTTGGTTAGAAATGTGTTCTGTAGAAAAAATTCTGACCTGAGTGTCTTAAACAAATAGGGGTTTGTGCTTCTCACATAACAAGTCCAGAGGTAAAGAGCTGCTGGTGTGTGATAAAGTGAGGGCCAACATCTCTGTGTTTCTCTTTGCCTTTTTATTTCTTATTTCATATTTATTGCTTTATGGTCAGAAAACAGCTGCTGCATCTAGAAGTGTAATGTCCATATTGAAAGGAAGAAGAGGTGAGCAGGATTGCTTTTTACCTCTATCAGAAAAGAAAAAACTTTCTCAGAAACCAGCTTCTCAAGCAGATTGCCACATAGATCTTATTGACTAGAACTGGGTCCCAAGGCCCCCCTTGGTTGCTAGGGAGGCAAGGAAATCAGGGAACAGATTTGTCATAATTGGCTTAGAAATATCATAACTCATCATTCTGGACTGAGCACACTGCCACTCTGAACAAAATAGGAGTCTGTAGGTAGGAAGAAATTGGGGAATGGATATTGAGTAGGCAATAGTGTCTATTCCAGCTGTACTAGTCTAAAAAAGAAGAAAAAAGGGAATTAATGTGGACCACAAAAACTGGGAAACAATTTATAGATATGATAGAACATAACCTAGGCTATGAGGTAACTAAAGCAATTAGATTGATAAAAGAACGACACTAGGACACTCCAACTAAGAGAACAAAAGCTTTAAGAAAGGAACACATGCTATTTATAGGAAGTAGACACTGCATGGTGAATTCCTTAATTCTTTGAAGGCAGAAGTAAGGCTTATTCCTATTTATTTTCCTAGTGTCTCACACATAATAGATGCTTATTGAATCACAGTAAATGAATGCATAATATTCCAACCCAGAAGTCCAGACATGATTTAATAAATCATGGAGATAATAGAATAGAAAATTAAAATTTAAGACTCCCTTGGCAATGCCAAGAAAAGGGAAATACTAATATAGTGTGGCTACACTCTGGAATACTTGCTGGGTAGTACTGGAAGCTGGGACATCTAAGGAAGTAGAGCAAGAAATGGAGGCTGGAATATCAAGTTAGTAATTTGAACTTTATCTGTAAAAACCTGATTATGTTTCCAGAGTAAAGTTTGGGTAATATACAAATGCTAGCCTCCAGCAGGCCCTCCGGGTATTGGAAGCATCAAGTCTGTTGCTGTCACTTGTCCCCCTTTTCTTCAAGTTCTGTTCTCTGTTACCTTCAGAGATTTCTACTGTGACAGGAGCTCTGGAAGACTGTGAAGTGGTTCATGGGAGATTCCTAGATTCCTGCTTTATAATAATCGACATTTTACTTTTGTCCAGTCTCTGTTCTATGCCAGTCTCTCCACTGCAGTTTTTAGGAGATCGTTAAAATACCTGACTCCAAATTGTTTATATTCTAACCAAGAATTTAAATCTCTTGATTGTTTTAAGTGAAGAAAAAGAAATTTAATACTGTTCACAAAAATTAAGTTGGTCAAAAGGATAATTTGACTGGCTTTTATTATTATGGGACAAATTCAGCCAGACAACTCAGGCAAGAGTCAGGCAGACTTGTTTCTGCAAATACCAAATGAGTAACTTCCACTAAAGGGAAATTATCTTTCTCATAGTCTTTCTCACTTTCTATTTAACCAAGGATAAACTGTCTTGTCCTACTTTGTTTCCTGAACCCTAGAATTTAAATTTGGCTTACGATCTACAATATTGCTAAGCAGTAAACTGAAATAATGAATGAAAGTAATTTAATTTTTGAATTGCATATCCATAAATCCCACATAATTTCAATGATTTTAACTCCTTTTTGTTTTCAAGACCTTAACTTTACACACAAAAAATATGCCAGTGGAGTGGGGATAGGCACAGTATTAAAATGTGCCAGCTTAGTAATGGCATTTCTAACATGCTTATGATCTGTGGTCATTTGGTGAAGTTTACTTACTGCTTTAGGCTTCAGCCTCCTTGGTTAAATTAGAACATGTATATGTGCTAAGTCACTTCAGTCATGTCAGACTCTTTGCAACCTCATGGATATAGCCCACCATGCTCCTCTGTCCATGGGATTCTCCAGGCAAGAACGCTGGAGTGGGTTGCCATGCCCTCCTCCAGGGGATCTTCCTGACCCAGGGATAAAATCCAGGTCTCCAATCCAGGTCTCCTAACATTTCTTGCATTGGCAGGTGGATGCTAGCACCAGCTGGGAAGCCCTAGATTAGAATATTTCAGGCTATTTAAGCTGAAGAGTATTTTTTATTTTGACCAAAAAAATTGATTGAGTTATATATTTCCAGTGACAGATCCAGTAACTATTCCTAAGACTTAACATTATTAATATTGCACTTAAATAAGTCACTCAGTTTATGTGAGCATCAGTTTTCTCATCAAAATGAGGCAACTGGACTTAAATGATCTCTAGCTATTTTCAGCTCTGAAATTATATGATTTTATTTTTCAATTCAATTCAACAAACGTTAATGAAGTACTTATATAATGCAAATCAACATGGTAGAGCCCAGATGGATACAGAGGTAAATAACATGATTGTTTCATGCAAGGAGTTTGCAGTCGGCTTCATTCAAAATTGAGGTATATATTTCTCAACATGTCCTAGCTCCTCATGTTTGGGATGTCATTTATGAATGAAGGCATATAATTTATTACCAAAGGGGAGGAAATTCATTCATTTGTTAATGTTTCTCATATCTGAATTTGGAGAAATTAAAAAGGGGTCTGAAGTATTATTTTAATTATGTTGTGCAATTGTATCCTACCCTCATTGTAGAGAATTTGGAGCCTTCCAGGCCATTATCACATCCATCCCTAAAGAAGTCCAATGAAAATAGAAAGAGGTAAATATAGTTATCCATGTTTTAGTGATTAGAAAAATGGACCCTAGATTTCCTAGAGATATACAATGAGCAAGTGAGCAGGCAGAAAATATAGGAACCCTCACCCTAGGACTGCATAACCAGCTTCCCTTGTGAGTGACAGTTTCTTTTAGCAGATTCTGCAGAGCCTGATTGCTAACCTGTCTTCCACACCTGATCCTTCCTTATTCTTTATCTAAACAGCAGAGCTTAGTCACTGATGATTTCAGATGTATTACCAGGGGGAAAAAGGGGGGGTATAGTGGAAGAGTGGAATGTATACAACAACAGATGTGACACGCAAGCTGTGATATAGTGATATAATGGTCCAGTCTTCAGTTTGCATTAAAATTAGAAGTGAAGAAAGGTTGAGGACTCAGTCCATCTGATCCATAAGCATTTGTCTGTAGGCCCAGCAGCCATAAAGAAACCTGTGTCACTCTAAACATGCCACCCTGGAACTCTGTCTCAGTCCTTAGTATTACTCGAATTTTCCTAACCTGCTTTTGAGAGAAGTTAAGAACATAATGAATTTTCTTCTTTTTTTACAAATTCTGCAAGCAGCTCCTTGGAAACAGTTGATTATATTTCCTTCTTTACTAAATCTTCCTAGGTAGTAAAAAAGTCATATCCGTGTTTCGTCTCATGGTTTCCTTAGTCAAAAATTTGCATCCAAGGCCTAGGAAAATGTTTGGTCTTCCCGATTGAATGTTTAAACAGGTGCACACTTCACTGGTCTGGCTGAGGAAAGGTAGTCTCCTCCTTTCGGAAACCGTGACGTTAAGAGAAAGATTCTTATGCCAGCTTTTATGAATGCCTGTGAAGGAGAGTCAGGTAATTCTTAAGACTTATTACCTGGGTTACCAACCCACTTGCATGCCTCCTATTTTCTGTTCTCATGAAGAAATTGATTTAATAGATTCAAGATATTATTAAATACATTCTGCATTAATATTATATGTCCTCTTTGAATCCAAGTGGCAATACAATAGAATTTCATTTTATAAATAACACCTTTCAAGCTAACACCACAGGGCACAGTACAAAAGAATCAAAATAGAACACAAATGCTGTAATCAAATGCAGACCCCAGGAAGGCTGATTAAAAAGGCATGTTGCTAGTAAGAGCAGCCGACAGGGTAAATATAGTGGGTCAGAGCAGAACAGCCAACTGAACAGAAGGGCACACTAAAATAAAATGGACTTGCCTGCCTGATTCACATGGACTTATGATTCTCCTTTGTCATCATTTCCTTTTGGACTCAACAACTGCAGGGGAGAGGTGTGCATATCTGTTTTCTGGGGAGATGGGGATCAAATGTATGTAAGGTCATTAGCTTTATCCTCAGCCTTCACATACAACACAAACAACAACAAAAAAAATCCTAAAGACAATCACATGTTTAAAATCCTAAAGCAATGCCTACAGTATGATTGTGAGACAGCCCAATAGGGCTGGCTTTGCTTGATAATCCCACTGGTTTCAGAAAAGGAAGGAAGCCAGTTGAGCCTTCCCATAATAGTGAGAGCAGATAGTGCTGCTATGACCAGGCATCAGGAGAAACAGACAAATGGGTGAGACAGGTGCTTTGTGGCCTTAGTCTTGAGCCAGTCTCCTCTCCATAGCACTCGCTCCTCACCCAGTTGCTTTCTGTGCTCTCAGCCTCTTACCACCACACAACCCTTTCTAATGTCAAGGGTTTGTGTTTTTAAACCCTATCTCTAGGTATAGAATGGAGAAGGCAATGGCACCCCACTCTAGTACTCTTGCCTGGAAAATCCCGTGGACGGAGGAGCCTGGTAGGCTGCAGTCCAGGGGGTCGCGAAGAGTCAGACACGACTGAGCGACGTCACTTTCACTTTTCACTTTGATGCACTGGAGAAGGAAATGGCAACCCACTCCAGTGTTCTTGCCTGGAGAATCCCAGGGACGGGGCAGCCTTAAGCCGTCTATGGGGTCACACAGAGTCGGACACAACTGAAGCGACTTAGCAGCAGCAGGTATAGAATAAACAGTTCTGCCCTCTTCTAAAAGGAAGAGAAGAATTAGGTGAAAACAGTTGAGATATTTAAGTATACCTCCCCATTCATATATAAAATCAGTTCTGTCAGTGATCACTGTATACCTGAAGGAATGCTTCCCATTGGTCATTTACTTAAGCTTTTCTATATAATATTGAAGGTAGAAAATATAGGACAAGACTCATAGGGAAAATTTCCTACTAAATATATGATACATTTTTCTAAAATACAGCAACCCATAGTTAACAGCCTCCCCAAAAATAAATCATAGAACGCAAATATGGGTTCTAGAGTCAATAAAAAGAAAAGGAGAGAGAAAGGAAAGATAATAGTTGAGCTCATTTTTACCACTGGTAAAGCTGTGGATCATTCATAATGACTCTCTTGATTTACCCACTTTGTTGAAATTCTGGCCTGGGATCACCAATGCATAAATCTAGGTCAGTAGTTTAGTATTTCTTTACATTTTTCCTAATCTGTTAACTGTAAACAATTAAAGTATATGTGGGCAGCATTTGGGGCTTACCCAGTGGTTTAGCAGTTAAGAATCTTCCTGCAGTCCAAGAGACACAGGAGATGTGATTTCGACCCCGAGTCAGGCAGATGCCTGGAGGAGGGCATGGCAATCCACTTCAGTCTTCTTGCTGGGGAAATCCCATGGAAAGAGGAGCCTGGTGGGCTACAGTCCTCGGGGTCACAAACAGCCCACAGGACTGAGAGACTGAGACTGAGCACCCACGGACAGCATTTGGGTGGAGGGAGGTCGTCATGCAATTACTAGTAGTGCCACCCTTATTCAATGGGATATTATTGTCCTTAATTCTGACAATACGTATTTAATTATACAGAGTCAGTGTATTAGCAAAGGTAAACAACTCTACTTAGTAGTATAGTAAGAGAACACTGGATTGTAATCTCCAAAGTGAATTATTTCATAAAGTGTATAATCTAATAACTCTGCCTGTTATCCATGTGCTGCTGTTCAGATCCAAATTCACCCTTCCTTGCCTGCTCAACAAAAATGTATCTGGCTCCTTTAACTATTTCCCTTTCCTAACTGTGTGTGTGCGCACTTTGCCAGTGAGGATTCAGAGAGAATTTTAGGAAGAAGAGGATTTCCTTCCAGGTTGCCTGTACATTTTCTGCAGGCTCCTGCACTGTGCATGGTTCTCTAGGCCCTGGCTCCTGCGGCACACACTTCTGCCCTGTTGCCCAGCAGCTGAAGTTCAGGTAGTTTCTCCAGTGTCCAGCAGCTACCTCCATTTACCCACCACACATGCACACACACACACACACACGCACACATTGGGTAGTTGTTTACATGGTAATGTGCCTCAGATGAAACAGCCTCCCTGTGAACAATTTCCCGGACACCCTAGAATGTAGATTTCCAGCCAGTCTTTCTGACACGCTTCTCCAGCAGTTTCTCTGCCATTCATTCATTGGCTGTGCCTTGTCCAACAATGGCTTCCCCTGGTGGTTCAGTCAGTAAAGAGTCCGCCTGCAATGCAAGACACCCAGGTTTGATCCCTGGGTTAGAAAGATCCACTGGAGAAGGGAATAGTTACCCACTCCAGTATTCTTGCCTGGAGAACTCCATGGACAGAGGAGTCTGGCAGGCTACAGTCCATGAGATTGCAAAGAATCAGACACGACTGAGTGACTAACACTTTCAGTTTGCCCAGTAAAGACTGGATCCTGGTCCAGAGGTGTAAGGGACTCTTGATCGGGCACTCTCTATCAGCCTTAGAAGTTATGGCTCCTCTTTATATTTGCTTGTTCTTATATAATTTCAGTTCAGTTCAGTTCAGTTCAACTCAGTCGCTGAATCATGTCCAACTCTTTGCAACCCCATGAACCACAGCACGCCAGGTGTTCCTGTCCATCACCAACGTCCAGAGTTTACTCAGACTCATGTCCACTGAGTCAGTGATGCCATCTAACCATCTCGTCGACTGTCATCCCTTTCTCCTCCTGCCTTCAATCTTTCCTAGCATCAGGGTCTTTTCAGATGAGTCAGCTCTTTGCATCAGGTGGCTAAAATACTGGAGTTTCAACTTCAATATCAGTCCTTCCAGTGGACACTCAGGACTGATTTCCTTTAGGATTGACTGGTTGGATCTCCTTGCAGTCTAAAGGACTCTCAAGAGTCTTCTCCAGCATCACAGTTCAAAAGCATCAATTCTTCGATGCTCAGCTTTCTGTATAGTCCAACTCTCACATTCATACATGACTACTAGAAAAACCATAGCCTTGGTTAGACATACCTTTGTTGGCAAAGTAATATCTCTGCTTTTTAATATGCTATCTATGTTGGTCATAACTTTTCTTCCAAGGAGTAAGCGTCTTTTAATTTCATGGGTGCAGTCACCATCTGCAGTGATTTTGAAGCCCATAAAAATAAACTCAGCCACTGTTTCCACTGTTTCCCATCTATTTGCCATGAAGTAATGGGACTGGATGCCATGATCTTCGTTTTCTGAATGTTGAGCTTTAAGCCAACTTTTTCACTCTCCTCTTTCACATTCATCAAGAGGCTCTTTAGTTCTTCTTTACTTTCTGCCATAATGGTGGTGTCATCTGCATATCTGAGGTTATTGATATTTCTTGATTCCAGCTTGTGTTTCTTCCAGCCCAGCATTTCTCATGATGTACTCTGCATATAACTTAAATAACCAGGGTGACAATATACAGCCTTGACGTACTCCTTTTCCTATTTGGAACCAATCTGTTGTTCCATGTCCAGTTCTAACTCTTGCTTCCTGATCTGCATATAGGTTTCTCAAGAGGCAGGTCAGGTGGTCTGGTATTCTCATTTCTTTCAGAATTTTCCACAGTGTATTGTGATCCACACAGTCAAAGGCTTTGGCATAGTCAATAAAGCAGAAAATAGATGTTTTTCTGGAACTCTTGCTTTTTCCATGATCCAGTGGATGTTGGCAATTTGATCTCTGGTTCCTCTGCCTTTTCTAAAACCAGCTTGAACATCTGGAATTTCATGGTTCATATATTGCTAAAGCCTGGCTTGGAGAATTTTGAGCATTACTTTGTTAGCGTGTGAGATGAGTGCAATTGTGCAGTAGTTTGAGCATTCTTTGGCATTGCCTTTCTTTGGGACTGGAATGAAAACTGACCTTTTCCAGTCCAGTGGCTACTGCTGAGTTTGCCACATTTGCTGGCACATTGAGTGCAGCACTTTCACAGCATCATCTTTCAGGATTTGAAATAGCTCCATTGGAATTCCATCACCTCCACTAGCTTTGTTCATAGTGATGCTTCCTAAGGCCCGTTGACTTCACATTCTAGGTTACCTGGCTCTAAGTGAGTGATCACACTATCATGATCCTCTGGGTCATGACGATCTTTTTTGTATTGTTCTTCTGTGTATTCTTGCCACCTCTTCTTAGTATCTTCTGCTTCTGTTAGGCTGTACCATTTCTATCCTTTATTGAGCCCATCTTATATAATTTACAGTTGTCTTATCATTAGTCACTCCCTCATTACTCCAAACCCCTGTTACAGTTCATAATTCTTGATATTAAACTTCTCCTCTTCAAATTACTGTGTGGTTTCTGTTTCCTGATGGACCATGACTGCTCCATGACTAAGAAAGATTGAAATAGTCTGTGTTGTTTGGGAGTAGGTAGCAGTAAATCATCTTTTTATGGGATGGATTAGCATTTGTATGATAGGCCTTATCCCAGCCTTGCTGGTAGAGGAACAAAGAGTTTTGAGAATTTGATGCTAGATTGAAAAGTGACTTAAGAATATGATGCTGTGTACTATTTTTAACTGTACATATGGTTTTAAGGATCTGATTTTAAAATATTTTACTTGATTTCACTGAGAGTTTTGTAAAATGTAAACTGTAGAAAGGCAGACAACAAAAGCCTGGACTCAAAAGTAATTTGTTGGCCTTGAAAAGATGTTGCAAAATAATAACACTATAATGTGAATATTTAGATTAGTAATGCTAGGGAAATAATGATTCCCATGGTTTTTTGAGAACTCATAGCAACAGGGGTAGATGGGGCTTCCCTGGTGGCTCAGAGGATAAAGAATCTGCCTGCAGTACAGGAGATGCGCGTTCTCTCCCCAGGTCGGGAAGGTTCCCTGGAGAAGGGAATGGCTACCCACTCCAGTATTCTTGCCTGGAGAATTCCACAGACAGAGGAGCCTGGAAGACTACAGTCCATGGGGTTGCAAAGAGCAGGACATGACTGAGCGACTAACACACACACACACACACACACACACACACACACACAGTTATTATCCTTATTTTACAAATAGAGGTTCTCAAAGGTTAAGGAACTGACCTAACATGCTTTGTGTAGTACATCTCAGGGCAAGGTTTTGAGCTTAGATCTGACTGTGAAGCCTGACTCTGAACCATTACCCTATCAGAAAACTATCAGAAAACTAATACTGAAATAAATAGCAAGCTACCTGGGAGAGCAAACACAGAAGACGTGCTTGTGTTGTTTTCATCAAAGATTTAGAAAGAGATACTCTAACATATCCTTAAAATGTGTAGCACACTTTGAGATATTTCTGAGACAATCTATTACTCTTACCTAAAAATATATGGACAAGCTGGGTGAACACTGATGATCAAATCCCCAGATCCAAAGTGTTAACTGTGTATCAAAACCCTAGCAGCCTTGATTCAGAGCTGAACTGAAGGCAGATGAAATATTAACAGCAGTTCTAGCAGCACAAATGAAATATGAGATCCTGTATCAGAAATTATTAGTAACCTGTTAAAAGAAATGCTGAAAAATGGCAGTTACCAAATTAAAACTGGGAAACAGAGCCCAAATGGGAAATTTTGAGAAGTTTGGAGGAAAATAAATGACAGATTGTCCTCTTGGCTCTTATTACTATGCCATCCTAAATCCTACTTGGCAATACATGGTGGAGGTGAAATAAGAACTGCATCACTGCCAGTGCTGGTCCTCAAATTTGTAGTTCTAAGTGTCTGTGAGGGTGTCTGCGATTGATTGGAAAAGTAGCTAGAATTTGGTAGCTTTATCTAAATTGGAGAGTCTAGAGACTCTTATTCTGAAAGGCTTCCTCTCATTTGTGAATTGGCCCCTTTGCTCCACTTTTGGATGCCTGGCTTCCTCCATGCCGAGCTGCACTAAATGTTTCTACATGGGAAAGCTATTCTCCTTAAATGCTTTCAAATTTAAAGCATCTATCTGGATATGTTCATGTTTATGACTCAAAATATCTAGCATCAAAAAAAAAAGAGAGAGAGAGAAAGGTTAGAAATAACCAAATACTGGGTAGTAAATGAAGGCGATATTTTTCCATCAGTAACTGAGAGCAGAGAAATGACTAGAAGCAGAGTTGCTGAGCAGTTGGTGCCAGAGAGAAAAAGGAAATGAGCTATAGAACCATAGAATCTTCATGTTGGCAGAGACGATGGAGTTCATGCAGTCCAACCCTATCATTTTTCAATGAAGACACTGAGACATGGGGAGTTAAGGGACTTGACTTGCCCTAGACACATAGCTGTTTACTGACAGTCAGGCCAAAAACATTTCCCAACTCCCAGTCTGGAACTCTGTAGTTCAGCATGCTACTGCCATTCTCTACTGAAAATTAACACTAACCCAGCCTGGAACATAGAAGAATTCAGCATCTGTGAGAAGCAAGAAAAATGAATTCTGAGATGAAAATCAGTCCGAAAAAAAGAGAGGGGAAATGAATGATTCTCTTTCACTGTGATTCTTTGGCCAACTTTTCTAAAGCTATTTTATATCGGTTTATTCCTCCATCCCTTTCTACAAAAAAAAATAAAATAATTTGGTTGTAATTCCCCAGGGTTTATATTTACACATTCAGATTTGATTTACTTTGAGAATTCTCCCGTGTACAAGTTGTCTTGATTAGTTCGTGTGTGGCATTGCCATTGATTCCTGGTATTTACATGGGCCTGACTCTTTTTCCTAGCACGTAAATGTGCCCCAGAGTCCTTGTAGAGAGAATCTTCTCCCAGGGACCCCCGAACTAAGGATCAGATGTAGATTTAAGATGCAAGAATTATATTCTATTAACCTTTGTATTCTGTTAACCTCCTGGAAAGCTTAAGCCGTATGTGGGCCTTATAATAAGGCTCATGAGTTAGGTGAAATAATTTTATTTGGAAGTACAGGATACTTTGAAATAAACCAGTAACAAAGGACAGACAATAAAAATGTTTCCGTAGGATACCCTGTGAAATAGCAGCATGGGTCTTTCAGACAAGTTGAATATGTTTCAGAATAGAGCCACCGGAAATGAGAGAGTCAGACAGTATGATGAAAACTACAGATGGAATGCTTCGCATGGGAAGTGATTATATACAAGAAGAGGGCTCAGGAGCAGGTAGGCGTGGAGTTGGAAAGGAGTGGGTAACTGAAATAAGAGAAGATAATGCTTGACCAGGTCTAGTAAAATATTCCCTGCCACAACCACTGTTCCATGAAGAGACTGAGCCAGGAGGCCTGAATAAGCTAACCTGAAGTTCAGCGTTGCCATTATTGTGGGAGGCAGCAGGCAGAGCACACCCGGATTTGTGTTACACAGTAATCACTGCTGGGTGTCAGCATTCATCAGCCAGATGGTCAGACCCACAATTAATCAATTAGGCTGGGATGATCAACTGGACTAAGTTTTCCCCTTTGGTAAAAAACCCTCATCATGCAGTCAAGGCCAATAGCACTTTTATCCTGTTGCTTTTGGAGATGCTTCTAAAAATCCCTCTTTTATTTTTCAGGCTCCTAGTTACTTAGTGTTATTGAGTTCCAAGCTGCTTGGACAATATAGATACCCCAAATTACATTTTAACATAATAGGTTTTTAACATCCTCTGTGTTCATACACAATGTTTCAAATCTCCAGATAGAAACAAGCTTTTTGAAGCAACATTCTCTGAGGAATTTACTAGATTTAAGGTCTTCCTATTGGATCCTCTGAATCCATTGCAACAACACTGGAAATGATTCTTTCACTGAGTACTTATGAAGATGACATGTTAATGAGATACAAACCATTAAAGTTTCATTGAGTATCCAACCTGTGATAGATACTACCATGATAAGGATCAGCAAACATTGATTCCATCTTTATAATAATTCAAGGTGATAATATTCCATTTCAGAGAAAAGAAAACTGAGGCTAGAAAGTTCGTTTTCTTAAGGTTAAGCATTTATCAAAGAGGCGGCAGGATGATTTAATGATCTTTGGAATGAAAGCTAAAAATTATTCTACATTTTTTTATTCATCTCACGCAACTGTTCATCTTTAGACAATAATAGTTAGGAATATATAATGGGTCTTTATTAGCTCTGTCTAAAGTTCTGGAAAGAAATCTTTTACTAGTGTTTCCCAGCCCTGTTGATGGTGTTCTCTTTTTCCTGCAATTCTTGCTGTACCCCATCTGACTTTACAAGTTGCTTTCTCCCTTGTGTGGGGGCCATCACCACTATTTGCTGACCATTCTGTCCCCACCTCAGTTTCCTTATCTAGAAACGCTTCCTCTGAGTTTGTTTCCTACACTAAGTCTTTTCTTTATCCATTGGCTCATTCAAGCTATTAGCGTCCTCCCAAAAAATGTCTGTTAATTGATTTATTTTTTATGTTGAACCTGTTTTTTTCCTCTGGCTGTTTTATTTTCCTTCTCCTCTTGCTATATAACAGTACTACTGCACAGGAAGAGGCGTTGGAAAGTCCTGTTGACAAGAAGTGTCACTTGCTGATGGAGGTCCATGCTGACCCCATGGAACAGAAATATAGACACAACCTCATATTCCCTTTGTGTTTCAACTCTGAACTTCTCTCCTTTCTCTTAGCTCTTCTCTCAGCCACACAAGCTTAACTTGAGGGCTTCTCTTTAACCATTTTGTGACCAGATTTTGTGAGGATGTCATTGACCCAAATGCACATCTTTGAGATATTAGGCTTTTACTTATAATCACATAATTTTATGGAACATCAGGCTTCCTGTTGTGATTTTACTGTAGTGGTTTTCTTTTATTTGTTTGTTTTGCTACTTATCAAATAGGGAAAGCAATACCAAAATACCACAGGACAGTGTATAGGTAACCACTTTTTCTTAAATCAACTTTAGGAGCACATGGGAAAAAAGGTATTACAGAGATCTTAATGAGCATCTTTTCTCCTCCAGGGCTCTCCTGATGCCCCCTTTTTCTGTCTGCGGTACTCTAATTTGTTCTTGCTATGTTTGGTAGGCAGCTGTTCTAAGTTTTTCCCTTGCTGCTCCTTTTTGTACAGACCTTCAAGCTTCACCCCAGAGCTGATGAGGCTCTTTCATTTTGACCTGCAGTATCTCTGTGAATTGCAGAGCTGAGCCCTGCCATCTAAACTGCCTTTCTGCTTCATTTTGCTCCTGACCTAACGGCCCCCCCACCCCTGCTATTCCAGGCCTGGCCTCTCATGACCAGAGACTGCTGACTCATCCTGGCCTGTGCCAAGCTGTGCAGTCGCTTAGCGATGTGGACAGGAGTCGAAGGACTAGAATGAGATCACTGAGCTCATTTCACTTGTTGCTTACGGTACAGTCCAGCATGAGCTGGAAATGTAGGAACCTCAGCCTCTCGAGCAGAAAGAGTAAGTAGATTAAACACACTGCATCACCAAGCCCTCAACAAGCAGTAGTAGGGTGGTGGGCGGGGGCTGGCTTTTTCATGGCCGTGTCTAGGGCATTCCGGTTCATCAGGAATGTTCCTTTGTCCTCTCTTCTTCCTCTCCTCCACAGTCGCACCCTCCCCCGCTTCCCTGAACTTCCCTTCTGAAAATGTCCGGATGGCACAGCAGTCATCTGGGCAGAAATGAAATTTTGCTAATAAGCAGCCTCCACAAGAATCTTAGAACAGTGACACAGTTGAAACTGCTTATGTGTCTACTGGGAACTGACATGAACTTCCCAACAGAATTCAAGGAGATGAAAAAAAAAATCTCTTTTTGTTCTCCTCTTCTTTCTGATTCTCTTTTCCTTTCTGTTTTGAGGGAGGTAGTTTCAGGAGAAATGGCTGCATTCTGGTGTGGTGTAAAGTTTTCCGTCGGGAGACAATAATGTGCATTCCTCTGGCAGGACGGGATGGGTTTTTTTTTTTTGTTTCTCTTGCTGTTGTTTATTTATAAGACATTTCCTCTCAGTTAGTGGAAGTTAGATCGTAAGAGGCTCCAGTGATTTTCCTTCCACCTCCCCTCCCTAATTTCTGTGCTTCAGCACTCTGGAACACCGTGAACTCGACGAACTAATCAAAGCAGGGAGCTTAGCAGCCAGGCCTGGACAGCCTCGGGAGTCTGTGCTGATTCTCAGGCGACACTCCTTGGATCAGGAACCACAGTCCTGGTGAGTGGTGAGGTTCCAGAATTTGATGTGTCAAGGATTCTATTCTTGGTGTCTCTGAGGCAGTCAGAAAATAACGAGTGTTTTTTAAATGGAAAAAAAAATGGATTTTTTTTTTTTAAAAAGCTACCAAACAATCCAACGGCCTGATGAAGATTTTACTATGTACAGCTGAGAGCACTCTATGGACAATGGCTGAGCCTTGAGTCTGTGCTCAGGAGGAGCCTGCAGGCTTAGGCTTCATGCTGCCACCGATGGATGTCAGCCTTGACATGCCTAGCAAACATGCTGGTGGGAGGAGAAAGATAGGTGAGTGAGTGTGGCTGGGAGGCAGCAGATGGGGTTATAGGAGGGGGCAGTGAAAGTGGGATTCAGGATCCGTTTGGAGTTTCTCTCTACCAGCTTTTCGTGTGTCTCTCCTCTGCACATTTACATTATGCTCAGAATACGTAACGTACCCAGTTAAGCAAGGAGTAAAAGTGGCTGCGTGGAACAAGAATATCATTTAATACTGTTCTTCTGAAGATCACTTTGCTAAGAACTGGCTGTTTTTAACTGTTTGGGAAACTTCCCCCACCCAACCTTTGGAAAATATTATTTGTCATACCCTTGTCTTTATTCTTCTGCATTCATGGTATTAAACAGAAGAATGCAAAGGGAATCCTTATTTGGTTCCAGGGAAATTTATCTTCTTGACACAGGACAACTAGATGACTGTCCTCACAGTATTAAACCCAAATATAGTATCGTCCTCAATATAAGAGCCTCTGATTAGTGTGCTCTGAAGTTGTCGAACGAATGAGATGGGGGTGGTGGCACGCTGTGTGATATGAGACTAGCAGAGGAGTCAACAGACCAGCTTCTGGTGCCAATGCTTGCCTTCCATGTCCTTGTTAATAATTCACACTCTCCCTGGAAGTGGAGTTTCAGTTGGAACGTGTATTTATCTTTTACCATCAGGTCCCTACTTAGTTGCTTTTTCAGAGGTATTTGATCTCACTGTGTTTTCTTGTTTTCTTTCCAATTTTAAGAAGCCAGTGTGTTCCAAAATATTAAGAGTGGAAAAAATAAAAACCAAAAAAACATGGTGGCCATAAAAGCATTTGACTGTGTGGCAGCATCTGAAGTGAATTGCTCTTTGGAGGCAAGGAGGAGTCTTTGATGTCGCCAATATGGTTCTCATAGGCTAAAACTTCCAAGAACCACAACCCAGCCTAAGGGGCACTCACTCGATGTTCCTAAATATTTGGAAAGAGATGCTATTTTATTGTTTTAGTTTTCCTTGTTATTAACACATTGCCAGTAGATTCTTGTTGATTTTGCATTTAACCAGATGTGTATTGTGTGTGCCTGTTGTGTGGACTCCTGTCCAAGCTGGTGCAAATCATTCAGCATATCACACTGACACTTAACTTTTGGAATTTTGTTTGCTGCTCTGAGTGATTCAGATTCTTAACCATAGCACTCGTGCATGCTCAGTCATGTCTGACTCCTGCAACCCCGTGGACCATAGCCCACCAAGCTCTTCTTTTTCCAGGCAAGAATACTGGAATGGGTTGCCATTTCTTCCTCCGGGGGGATCTTCGCAACCCGAGTATTGAACCTGTGTCTCCTGCAGCTCTGCTGAATTGGCAGGAGAATTCCTTACCACCTCATGCTTCTAGAGTCCATGTTCCCTACAGACGCGGACCCCTACTAACAGCCTCATCGGGCTCTGTCAGTGACCTCTAGGACACAGTCAGCTTACTTTCATGGTTCCTGTAGTTTGTGAGGCACATCAGATTCCTGAGCTGTCTTGTGATAGGAAGCAGTCCCAAAGTCTTATTAGGACCAGTATGCTCAAAATTTGATGGTATTTAATGGAAAACTTGCTTATTTCAGTTAGGCCATGTTAATTATACTACATGTATGTGGACTATTTCTTGGGGATTTTCCATTAGCTCTCTGTTGTTCTGAAGAAAGAAGCTGAAAGGAAAAATAGTGTTAAAATTTTTTAAAGTGTGATATATAAATGTAACTCACTTTTATCCATTACTACCGAGACCTATGTGAGGTTGTGCCTTCCACAGTTCACACCCAGGCTCCACAGACTCCTGGGAGAATTGTCCGTTATCTCTGGTAGAGATGATATCTGCTAGGACTGCACTCAGGGTAAGCTGGATAGCTAACATTTAGAAAACGTTTTACTATTGAAATCCTCTGTGCTTGTACACAAAATGTTGTGAGCATATTTAACCAGAAAGTAGGTAAACACAAATATCTAAGATTATATCCCAAGATGACATTTTAAAAAGATAACCCGCCAGAGAAATTTTCCTTATTGTTGCCAAGACCTGGAGTTCCACGTGGCTGTGGAAAAAAGTATTCCATGGCTGAGTTGGAGTATTTAAGTTAGAGTTTGATCAGTACACCTTTGATAGAAAGGCAAGATAATGATGTATTTCTTTCCATTGAAATGGTTGTAAATAGTTACCTGATCTTTTCAAAACCCATGTTATAAACCTCCATAATGTATTATTGATAATTCAATTTTCCGAGCGCTAATTCTAAAAGTTTTATTTTCATTTCAGAAGATGCATGTTATAAAATGTCTATTTTCTTACATGTGCATTTTTGCTGTAAGCACTTCCCATGTGTTATATTCATTTAATTAGGCAGTCACAAATAGATTCAAATAGCATTTCTAAATGACAGAATTATTATTATCTCAATAAGAAATTATTCTTTCTTATGTATATAGAAATGTTTTTTGATATTTATGTGACTCCTTTTAAAAGATACCTGTTTTTAAACATTAGGAAGAAGGCATCGATTCATTGTATCATGTGATTATATATGTATGTTATCTTGTGTATAATCTGTGTTCAGTATACCTGTGCTCATGCTCAGTTGCTAAGTTGTGTCCAACTCTTTGCGACCCCCTGGACTATAGTCTGACAAGTTCCTCTATGAATACTGGAGTGGATTGCCATTTCTTCCTCCAGGCAACATACCTATATTCAGCTATTAAAAATATAACCAAATCCTAGCTAGGTTAACTTACCTCTGAACTCAATCAAACGTTTTACAAATTAACCATAAGTGAAATGTAGTTGACGTTCTATCACACTGACAACACAGAAATTTTACACAAATATTTATGAACAGTATCTGCAAAAGATAAGATTTGGTTAGCTGATAAGATTGGTAATTATCCTTCATCAAACACACATGTTAAATTATAAGCCTAAATTCTATTTATGTACAACTTCAAAATATTAATTGCTATATGTATAAAGTAGTTTAAAATTAAGTAGAAAGAAATTAAGTTGCTTTTAATTATCTGAAAATTCATAATATATTTAATGATTCATTTTATTTTGTAAGAATGAATTTATATCCAAATGACCTAGTTTACTCTAGTTTCTCAGCGATTTAGTTGTACATTAAATACTTTGATGCTGTATTTACATATCAACATCAGCAACTATAATTTCCCAGATACCTTTTCAAGATACCCAGCCAAGACATATCCTTGTGAAGTCACACTTTTTTCTTTGAAGCTTTCTATAAAAACCTAGATTAAAAGTGAACTTTCCCTTCTGACATTAATTGCATTTTAAAAATCTGTAGCTTTCATTTGACACATCATATACTGCTTTGTATTAAAGTTTTTTTTCATACGTATGAAACTACAAGTGGTTAGAGGGCAGGTGCTAATTTTATGTTTATTTATGTCCCTTCCAACCAATGTTGAATTGCCTCAATCTGAGTGGAGGATCAATGACTAGGTGATGAATGAATGGATGGATGAATGGATGGATGATATCTGTATGGCAGTGTATTGACACTGAGTACATATTGCTAATCATAAGGAAGAAATATGTCCAGAAAACAAATCAATAAATTCTTCTATACCTGAATCCTTTAAACTGCCATATTAGATCTTCCAACTAGCTGACGGCATCATTTGCCAAGGTAGCTTTTCTAATCTCCACAATGCCCAAGTGATTTCTGATGGGACATGGAGTCTTGAGTGTGCAGTAGTTCCATTCTTTTCCCAGGACTCATGAGGGTGCCAAATACCTAGGATGGTCTGCTCCTACAGTCTGAAAGTACCAGACTCACCTGTAAAGTATCGTATTGACCAAAAGCTCCTCCAGTTTGTCAGTATTTGCTTATAGTCAGTCAGTGGTTCTTCCTCTCCTCAAACTCAACATCTAAGGAGCTCAGGTTGACATCAGATGTGGAAAGGCATGAGGACTAGCTATGAATACCCATGAACTAGACAGGAGAGTGTTGGGGCAGACAACACAGTAAAGAAAGGGTCAAGAGGACAGACTGCTCATTTCCACTATCTTAACAAGTACTAATTTAATGCCCTGTCTTAGGCAAATAATAACTGAAAGTAGCCAAGTGCAATTGTTTCTCATGAGTGCATAAAGAAATTGGCACCTCTAGGTGCTTCTTCAATCAGTAAGCTGGAGCATACTAAGGCACATTTGGGCTCTGGACACATCGGAGGAGAGGGAACCATTCCAGCACCCTAAACCGTACCCTGCTGACATGAATAACATCCAGAGACTAACTTCATATACAACAAACTGACCCTAATAAACAATAATTAGAAGAATCCAAAATATCTTATGAAATTTAATTATATCTGTCATCAATGGTCAATCAACTTAGCAACCACTAAGCTACATCTAATTCTGTCTCCTACGTTGAATTCTTTTCTAGAGCTTCTAATATATATAAATGAAATGTACTGGTTTTATTTCCTTCTCTTTTTATTTTTCCCCTTTATCCTCTAGTAAACTGAATTCCTAGATGTAAGCAGCCAGAGGGAGAAAGAGAAATGATTCACATAATGGATAATTAACCCTTGAACAATGGAAAGTTAACTCTCCATAGACATGCCAAAACTGAAATGTTTTGTTGTTGAATATGTTCTCCTTTGGGTGTTAACACATAGAGGACATCTCCATTAGCCAAACTTGGCACCAAACAACCTGTTCATTTTCAATCTACAAATGCCACACTCACCTTCCAGTTCATTCTGGCAGGATTTGTAGCATGATGCCCTCTTGGGTAGTCATGTACAAACAACTCTGAGGGGCAAAATTGTATGAGTGCCTAATCCACTTTTGAAAATGAAAGAAAAGGATCTGTTTTTATGAAAAGCACCTAATAAGGAGAGACACAAATTGTAATAAAAAGTGTTAGCACCTTGCATCTCCTGTTAATTGCCTTCCTAGTCAAAAGGAACCAAAATAGTGTAATAAATGTTAGACATACATCATGAACAGAGTGCAAAAAAATGTCTCTTCCTTTTAACAGTGAATTGAAAAAGAGGAACAAAGCTTCAACTACCCACATTGCCTTAACTTAGGCTCCTAACCTTATTCATCTAGTTCATTTGTCTAATGAGGATAATAGTACCCATTTGACTTATTTATCAGCATTGTTATCAGGATCAGATTACAAAGACTGTCTCTTCATTACATTCATTAAATGTAGATTTGACATCATTCATTCACTCATATACTTATTAATGCTAGAAACACTTTTGAACCATATTCTGTGTTAGGTGGTGTTCTAGCAGTTAAAGATTGATTCATTTATTAATAAGTATTTATTAAGGTGCACATACTGTGAACCTAGGGCTTTTCCAAGGGCTGGGGATACGACAGTAGACAAAACCAACAGAACTCTCTATTCTCAAACTACTTGAATTTTAGGCAAGGGAGAAAGATGACAAATGGGTACATATGTAAAATATAAAGTATGTTAGATAGCACTGGTACGTGCTATGGAGAAAAGTGAAATAAGAGAGAAAGAGACAAAGAGAGTATGGTTGTGTGAGGGCTAAGCTTGCTATTTTAAAATAATGGAAACAGAACGCCTCCCTAAGGGGACAGCACTTGAGGAAGGTGAAGAAGCAAGTCTTGTGGATATCTAGGCAAAGGCATTTCTGATCCGCAGCTACCAAGTGCAAAGGCCCTGGACAGGACTGTGTCAGGCAAGTTCGAGGGGTAACAAGGCAGTCTTTGTGGCAGGATGAGAATGGGCACGCAGCAGAGTGGCAGACGTGACAGGAAGAGGCAGTGGGAGCCTGGGCACGCAGGCCTTTATATGCTGTTGTGAAAGGTCTGGTCCTGTCACTGACAATACAAAGATGAAAAGACACGACCTCAAGTTGCTCATTGGTGGAGAGGCAGATAGGGAAACAAGTTGGGATAATGCCATATGCTAAGAATCATAACTGAAGGATGCTCAAGGAACCTTGGAGGCACGGAATAGCAAAAGTTTTCCTGAATGTGCTTTGCGGTAGAGTTAGGAAAAGCCTCATAAAAGAGCTAATAAATCCCTTCTAGCCCTGGAAGGATTTTCCCAAATGGTCAGAGGGAGGAAGGACATTCAGTAAGAGGACCAGCAGGGGCAAAGACACTTCAGTAGGAAATAGCATAGCAGAGCTGGGGACCAGTGTCACTAACGTTTAGTAGAGGAGTGTGGAGAAATTATGCTCTAGATCTAGGCAGGGAACAATCTGTTGGGTCTTGATTGCCACACAGAGACTTTTAACTTTATCCTAGGATATGTGGGGAGCCATTTAAAAGTTTTAAGTAGAGAAGGTTAATGATCAAATTGTGTTATAGAAGATCACCCAAGGAGCAGGGTGGAGGATGGATTGGAGGAATGGGAGAAGAGAGACAGAAAAATGAGTTAGGAGGCAACTAAAATTGTTAAGACAGAACACAGTGAAGCTCTGAACTAGGACAATAACTATGGGAATAGAAAGGTAGAGACATGTTCAAGAGATAAGAGGCAGAATGGACACACCTTAATAACCTTTGGGCTGGGCATCAAGAGAAAGGAATTTTGGATTACTCCCAAGTTTCTGCCTTCTACAACTAAGCAAGATAGCTATGAGGAGGAGGAATGGGTCTTGTAGGCTGGAGGAAGGGGATAAATTTGTCTTTGAATGTGTTCAATTTGAGATGTTGGGGAAACATTCAGACTGATGCCTAGTAGGCTGTTGGATTTAGTCAGGAAAGTGGTAGATAGGTCAGGAGTAGACTTAAGTTCGGCAGTCATCTAAAGCGTCAGCTTCAGCGTCATAGTTAAAATTAAAGAATGGACCTTTCTCCAGGAAAACGTATTTGTAGAAAGCAAAAGAGAGCAAACCCCTGGAGTAAACCACATTTATGGAACAGAGAAAGGAAGAAGAGACTTAAGCAAAATTATTATGAGCAACTATTATGCTCCAAGTGCTGTGCTAGATGTTGGAGGAACCAGGATGACTAGCACCCAGTTCCTTCCCTGGAAGTACCCACAGTTTGTAAAAATATGAGATTCCTATCGCCATCAACAATGGACAGTGCTAACAGAAGAAATATACAAACGTAACAAAGAAAATAGTATAAGATATTTAAGTAGCATTGAGGGAGATGATAAAGGCAGAATCCTGGAAAGTCTGCTGCATGCATTTTGCAACACAGTTCATTGCTGATTCCTCTAATACTTGTATGTGTATGTTCCAGTGTTAGCATGGGTTCAAGCTATTGGCAAACAAGCCAGGTGTAAATTATGGTAGAATTGAAATCGATAGTGCTTTGAAGCACTGGAGTGCCCAGTTCACATCAGGGCGTGCGTGTGTGTTCACTGAAACATGGCTATCAAGTGCACCCCGAGTCATTAGATGTGTTATCCAGTGAATAACAGCCTAATGATATTTTAGCAGAGCAGCCTTATGATAAATTCTGCCTTAGTGAAACTCCATGTACAAAGCAATTTCTCCTGGCCGGGTATATTGCATGGCAAAGAAAGATATCCTGCTGCGTATCAGAAGGCTGTAATTTCATTTAGGGGTTCTATTGACATCGTAAACTGTGAGAGCAGAGCTCAAGTGGCTATTTAAGTCATAGGAACTTCAAGCTAAAATTACTGCCTAGTCCTAATCACCACCTCCAAGAGACTCCTGCCTATACATATGTGTTTTATGTTTCTATCTTTGTGTCTATAAATACTCTATCACTCCAGGGGTTAAGGTGATAAGTTGTTCTAAAATATGACAGGTATCTGTCACCTTTGCAACTGGTGTGAGCTAAGGACTAAAAGCAGTTGTATTATTCATTGAAGGTCAAATGTTAAAAAGGGCCAGAAACTCTCCAACAGGTTCAGAATACAGGTGTTTTGGTTTTCCTACTTGAAGACATTCTCTATTCTGTTTAAGGTCAGAGTCTTCCAGCGTGTTGAGGCTAGAAAAGTAGGGACCTTTAGACCTACCTGTACAACAGGGATTACAGCTTGTAAGTATTTGCCCCACTCTTTCCTCTCTTTGCCTTGACCCATGCTCACTTGTGAAAATGCTAGTACTGAAGAGTTAGACTAATACCCACTCGTGTACAGATGATACAATGCCCCACATCTAAATGATTCCCTAGACGTTTAAGGAGTCCATTCTGTCCTGAGATATAGTCGAGCTGAAAATTGGAAGCCAAAATAATTGACTTGAATGTTTATATACTAAAGAAATTTAAATAAAATTGCAAACTGTAGTCATGTTTATTAGGTGATGTTTTGGGATTGATTAGGAGACCAACAAGGGAAGATTCAAAGTTATGTATGTTTCTCTTTGGTTGTTAATGAAAATGTTTGTGCCTCCATGTTAACTATCAACTCTGTCCAGAGATGCCATTACAAAATTAGACATTGGAGTTTGAACTTATCAGTCATGATGGCTAACATTTTATTTGGTCACTCTCTTTCCTGGACGTGGGAGGAAAGTCCCAAGTCCCATCTACATACTACTGCCTTAAATACAGATTCCCAAAGGGTTATCATGATTCAGAAAACCACAATAGTAATAGAATTTATGACTCCTCATAAGGCAAATGTGTTTTTCGGTCATCTTATAAACACTTATATCACCCTGAAAAGGAATGGAGGGTGGAGAGGTAAATAGTGGGACCCACAGTTAGTGGCAGAGACTGAAGTTTGGCTTTCCATATTAGCCTGATTATTGTTCTACTGCTTCATCACAATATTTCTTTGTTGGTTACATAGTATAATTAAAAATTAAAGTCTATAAGAGCTGAATCTCCCTCATCTGTTACCACAATATTTTCATTATATTCCTGAACAACATAATATGTCATTGTCACATTTCTGAGAAGTGCTACTGTTCTTAGTAAGAGTTTCCTCAAATCATCTATATCTGTGGGAATCAAAAAGGAGAGATTATGTAGGCGAGATAAGCTCCATCATGAGGAAGTGCAACTCTCCTGTTGCTCTGGATTTAGGCAGCACAGTGGAGTGATTAGCAGGGCAGACTCTCCGGGTCTGGGTCGCTCTCTGGTCTCTGGGTCACTAGCTCTGTGATCCTAGGGGTGCTATTTCATTGTTGTGCCTTAGTTCCTTAGTACCTAAAATGGAGATGAGGATGATACCTTCATCATAAAATTATTATGCAAAGTAAAGGATCCAATAAATGTAAAATATTTATATGTTTTACTGGTATATACAGTAAGTACTCAATAAAAATTAGCTGCTATTATAATTACCATTATCATCCTGCTCTTCATCACTTATGCTATAGAGTCTCGGTTAATACTGTCAGGTAAATACCTACACATGTGTGTGCATGCACAAATACATACAGGCAAACACACTTGCACACACCCTGTCCAATTAACAATGCTTGCTTACCTCAGCCTTGGGCTTAAGCTTCACCTATATGTTAATTTCAGTGTTACTGTTCTGTCTTCCAGTCCAGACTCTGCTAGCTATTTTTCTCCTCTTGCCTAATTTGAAACTCTCAATATTGATACCCAGTCACTACAGTAGGCTTACCCTCCTATTTGCCTCATTTTTCCTTGGTGGATCCACAGACAGTATCCTCAGAACTGTGTTCATTATGTCTCTGCCTGTACCTTCTTCCCATTCGAAATTTAAACTTTAATCTTACAAGATGTATTATCTGCTTGTACTTTAATCTGATACCCTTGGTTCTAACCTTGATTTTGCTCTTCATGTCATATATTCACATATCCTTTTCTATATTGATTATATTTTGAGAAAAATATGCTTACCTCAATCATAATTGAAACCTGATAGCCCTATCTGTAAGAAACAGCATTCATCCACCTTGGCAGACCATGTGTTGAACCATTCATTATGCCGCCACAATGTCCTTTTCTTAGCCTCTTGATGAATATCAGAGATCTGATATCCTGAACCTGGTCTCACTTGCACTATACCTGCTCTACCCCTAGGCTGATGCTAACACCATCCAAATTAATATAAAATTTAATTAGGCAATGTTGGCATTAGTGTAGGGTATGTACAATAGTAAATATCCATGTCAAAAGGAGAGAAACTAACAGCAAAATCCAACATCACTGCAACTGGTAAATATCACTTGCCATTACATTTTAATGTATTTGTGTTCCTCTTTTTGTTACCTTTTTTTTTTTGACAGGATTCATAAAGAGAGAAAAAAATTTTTAAAAGAAGAGGTACAATTTAAATTTAAAAGCAAGTATGATGCTAAAATTAATTAGTATATCTCACAATAATTGCAAGTGTCACCATCATCAGAACCATTCCTGCTTACAGGCAGCTTCTAGTTTGTATATCTTATTAAAGAGGTTAGTAATTAGATCCTAAAGCTAATTAGGTAGAATCAGTAGCCTGTTACTATGCACCAAAATGAGCAGTAAAGAAAGGCAGTGAGTGCTGCGAGAACTGCCATCAGAATGGCTTCTAATGGTACATGGAAGGCTTGATAGCGGAGGGAGAACTTCAGCTGTAGCTATAAAAGCTGGGCATTGAAGGATGAAAAATTAAGGGTGCTTTGGAGAGAAGGGAAGATGGAAGGCAGTGAAGTAATATCAGATAACAAAGAAATTGGGAGAAAGAAGAAAAAGAAATTAACCTGAAAGAAGGCACAGCAATGGGAATGAAGTTAATGTGTACAGGAAGTAGTGACATTAGAAATGAGATCCATGTGGCTGAAGATTTGTAGAACATGAATTTAAAAAGGCAGGTGGAGTCTAAAATGTATGTTATATGGCTGATGAGAACAATGGCTGTTTTATAGTTAGAACTCAATACGGATTTGCTGAATAACTGACACTTTTTAGTGAGGCTAGCAAAAATAAAGGAAAGTGGTGTTATAAGAGTTAACCTGCCTATAATGTACAATGTGGACTGAGGGGGTTAAGACTAGTCTGAGAGGCAGTTATGGTCACTCAGATGTTGAGCAACCAAAACTCAAAAAAACAGGATGACTGTGAAAATAGAAAAGGGACATTTTTAAAAACATTAACAGCACTCGCCATGTCTCTTTCCTACCAACTGTAAACCTAGTCTCACCATAACTTTAACTGGAAAATGTCTCCTAAAAGTGAGATCCTCTTTGCTTTTTTATTTTAGTGAAGTCCATCACTATTTATAAGGCAGGATCAGTATGGAGAATGGACCCTCAGGCTTATTCAAGCCTCTCATCAGTAAGGGCTTAATTGTATTATATTCCTGAACAATGTAATGTGCTCTAGAAGTTCAACTCCTTGGGGAATAAACACAGGGGACACATAGACTCCTTTGGGTTCATACTTATGGTTCCTGATAGGCAAGACTCTGTGGGAAATCCTGCACTCAAAGCATGCTAATTTGCTCAGAGAGATTCTGGAGGACTGTTCTCAACTATATAGCTCTTAACTCTCACTAGCTAACTCCTTAAATACTGGTAGAACCCTTTTCCCACATTTTCTCCCTTCCTTCTGCAGTTAAATCAGATCAACATCAAAAGCAAGCCTCAGTAGAGACTATATGTTAGCAGAGATTTCAAGAACATCCCAAGCTTTGTCTTACTCTTATTAAACAGTCTCAGAGATCCCAAAGGTATCCTTGTACTTGGTTGTAAGAAATGGTGCTCATTAACTTGTCTCTTGCTGTGTGCCATTATTATCAGTCATGGACTCAATTGGCCTTTCTTTGGACAGTTCTGACATTTCTGGAAGGGTAACAATTTGGCCAGCATATCACATCTGTATTCAGCCTTTTTATTGGTCAAGAATCATATGTTCACATTGCTGTGTTCCATTCCTAAGACAAGTGCCCCATTTTATCTTCTGGCTCTGTAAGTGACTGCCTTTTCTTGCCTACACAGAACTCCTTCTAGAGAAGACCATGCCTTGCTTTTCTCCTTATCTTCTGGTTTCAGCATAGCGTATGCCCTGAAGTAGACCACTAGTACACATTTTTTGGACTCTCTTGACTTCATACATTTTGAATAGGAACAACCGTCTGTGAGGCTTACATCCCAAGTTCTGATATGGAAAATACCTCCTAAGTGCCAAACTCGTTTGCCTCCCGAGCAACTCAATCCTGGGTACTTACCGAGACTAATTTTTCCCAGCAGTTGGCATAGGGAGTGTGAAATAGATGGCTCTGCCTGTCAAACCTGTCTGTCTGCACAGCATAGAGTGGCACCATTTAGAGGAAGGGTGTTTAGAAAATTAAACAAGGACTGGCTGAATAGGAGACCTATCGGCCTGCAATGGAATGACAGGTTTCTGCCCACAAACTGGGGTTAAGACCTGCATATTGATGCTTCTTTTCCCCCATTTGTGAGTAATGGGTCTCACCCCATTAGTGGGTGCATGTGTTACACCACGGAAGCTGTTATGCATTCTCCGTAGGTCTGGATGAAGGAGCTGTAGCTACACATAAATATGTGCTTGCCAACAGATCTCTGTATTTATCTGCCTGTCAGTGGGAGCAGACAGGTCGCAGCTCTTTGATGGGCAAGAACTGCAGGTCAAAGCCGTGCTCTCGCTGCTGTGACCACCACTGTGATTGCTGTGGCTTTATCATTTGAATCCTGGAGGAGGCTAGGGGCAGCTTGTTTGCTGTTGTTCCAGCCCAACCTGGGCAGTTAGTCTGGTCATCGACATAATTAGAGAGATTTTTTTTTTTAATGTTGACTACCAGGGTTGCAGTGGCCAAGGGGGCTGTTGTAGAGGATGGACTCTTAGAAACCATGGTCACCCACCATCGATCACCTTTCGATCATGCCTCAAGGGCCCCCAGGTTTCTGCTGTCTCCTGGCACTGTATTGCTGCTCTGAGGCTGTCTGATGCTCCTGGATTCTGCCTGTCACGTGTATTTCCTGCTGCAGGCTGTACCACTCACTGCCTCTCAGCCTCTGCCCCACTCAGGAGACATGCTCCCTCCCAATAAGAAAAATGGCCATGCATCAGGCTTCCTAATTCTGATAGTCTACTAAACTAGGTGCTTCCTTTACTAGCTGCCGCAGCCCCACAGCTACATACATCACTGACTGTGGACTTCATCATCTCAGTATGAGTATTCCTTGTGAGGAAAAAGATATTTTCCCCCCAAAATGAAAACATACTAATGATGGCAAACTGAATTTATGATTACCTTGTGTAGAACTGAGGGAAACAATCAAAGCAAACATGTGTTTTTATCTAGGCCTGTTTACCAGTTTAATTTGATAAAGGAAATTGTGCAATTCTTAATATAATGACAATACAACAGCAATTAACAGATCTTCTCTATAGTCGCTGCCCCTCCTCTCATGCTTATATGAGGGCATGGACCGTTCTTTTCCCCAAAATTCAATTTTCCTCAAGATTGTGGCATTATTGTAAAAGGGGCGTATTTTGGGTTTTTAGTGGGTCTGTGCATTTATCCATTTAACAAAAGTCTGACTGAAAGATACAAGAAGTGAGCTCATTTGAGACAGTGTTTGCTGATTTTGCCTTTCTAAAATGTAGGTAGGAAAACAGGAGAGTTAGTCTCAGGGAGAATTTAGAAAGAAATAGGCTGTCTTATCAAAGAGAGGAGAGATGATATGAAAAGGGCCTGTTTCTATATGTCAAAAAGATATATGACAGATGTTTCACTGAATAGGAGAAAAGGGACTGGGTTCAAATGTAGAACTTTCTTTTCCTAGTCATTTTTATTTCATATGCCTTCCTCATTATTATTCTTAATATCTATGCAAAGACAGGCTGATTTTTCTGAATATCATCTTCAGCAGGGTAGAAATTAATTTGATTAACCAGACAGACAGACAGACAGAGAACTAAAAATGAAAAAAAAAAAAAAGGAGTCCTATACCCTATTAAAGTATGTTGCCTGAGCAAAAGCTTGTTTACAAAAATAAATTAGGGATTGATAATTAGGAGTTGAGAGTTGCTGCTTCTGTGAGAATGAGCTAGGTAAGAACGCTGTTTGAACTTTCGCTATTGCTAAAAGCCCTTAAAACTCTGTACATGTATCAAAGTCATGTTAAAGAACTCATAAGTTCATGGCTTGCTATGAGAGTCTGCTGCTGCTACTGCTGCTGCTGCTGCTGCTGCTGCTGCTGCTGCTGCTAAGTCGCTTCAGTTGTGTCTGACTCTGTGTGACCCCAGAGACAGCAGCCCAGCAGGCTCCCCCGTCCCTAAGATTCTCCAGGCAAGAATACTGGCGTGGGTTGCCATTTCCTTCTCCAATGCATAAAAGTGAAAAGTGAAAGTGAAGTTGCTCAGTTGTGCCCAACTCCTAGAACCCCCTGGACTACAGCCTACCAGGCTCCTCCATCCATGGGATTTTCCAGGCAAGAGTACTGGAGTGGGGTGCCATTGCCTTCTCCGCCTACTCTTGCTTAAAAGGCACAACAGAAACATTGAAATGGGACAATCCATTAGGAATGAAGAATTTTCTAGCTGCTGAGGCAAAAGTTTGTCTAGGACATTGTTTCCCCAGACATCCCTGATCCTAAGAATCATCAGAGTCACCTATGAAATATACCCATTGTTTGGGTCCGCCCTCCCCTGAGCCAGAACTAGAGATTCAGGAACTTCCGTGGAATGACCTTGGCATTTGTATCTGAAGCAAGAAACCCAGTTGATGCTTACAATCAAGGAATTTGGGGAAACACTGCTCTGATATTTTTTTCAGAACATATAAAGAGGTGGGAATGATGATCTTATATACATACTTTTTATATTCTTCCCAAGATTTGAGAGACATTTCAAGAAAGTAAAGGAGAGCCTTTCTTTAGGCCAGTGATTTTTTAGCATCTTTTGTCTCTCCTTGTCCCTCCATATCAGTGACCTTAAGACTTTGTATCCCTCTTTTCCCCATCCCTCAGACCTACCTAATAAATGAAATAAAAGTCCTTAGGTTAGGAATTTGGAGCTTGAATTGTAGTTCTGGCTGGAACTCAGAGCTCTGTGACCTTGCCCCTTCTTGTCACTTTTTTTCACATTATAACAATGATGAGCTCACACAAAATGTTCTTTGTTAACTATACCACCTCTACATTGTTACAAACATGAAATAATTTCTTTAACTTTGTTTGGGACCATATATGATGACTTCTGAGCTTAATGGGAATGTGTATTCAGGTTTAGACATATCCCTAAGTATTGTTTACAGATTTATTACCTGTTTCTGAAATCAAATTGAGTTATGGTTTAATCTAAAATAATAAACTCTTTGGAAAATTTATTTTCTGCTTTTGACAGAAGTGTCTTCCATGGGAACTGTTGACAAGGGTTTGTCATATTGACAGGCACATGGTGGATACTGATTTGTTAAAAGAGTAAGAGAAGGTATGAGTGAATGAATGAACAACGTGTTCTCCATGCTGACACTTGCACGTTCATGGGGGCAAGGATCTGCTGCTGCTGCTGCTGCTGCTGCTGCTGCTGCTAAGTCGCTTCAGTTGTGTCTGACTCTGTGTGACCCCAGAGACAGCAGCCCAGCAGGCTCCCCTGTCCCTAAGATTCTCCAGGCAAGAATACTGGCGTGGGTTGCCATTTCCTTCTCCAATGCATAAAAGTGAAAAGTGAAAGTGAAGTTGCTCAGTTGTGCCCAACTCCTAGAACCCCCTGGACTACAGCCTACCAGGCTCCTCCATCCATGGGATTTTCCAGGCAAGAGTACTGGAGTGGGGTGCCATTGCCTTCTCCGCCTACTCTTGCTTAAAAGGCACAACAGAAACATTGAAATGGGACAATCCATTAGGAATGAAGAATTTTCTAGCTGCTGAGGCAAAAGTTTGTCTAGGACATTGTTTCCCCAGACATCCCTGATCCTAAGAATCATCAGAGTCACCTATGAAATATACCCATTGTTTGGGTCCGCCCTCCCCTGAGCCAGAACTAGAGATTCAGGAACTTCCGTGGAATGACCTTGGCATTTGTATCTGAAGCAAGAAACCCAGTTGATGCTTACAATCAAGGAATTTGGGGAAACACTGCTCTGATATTTTTTTCAGAACATATAAAGAGGTGGGAATGATGATCTTATATACATACTTTTTATATTCTTCCCAAGATTTGAGAGACATTTCAAGAAAGTAAAGGAGAGCCTTTCTTTAGGCCAGTGATTTTTTAGCATCTTTTGTCTCTCCTTGTCCTCCATATCAGTGACCTTAAGACTTTGTATCCCTCTTTTCCCCATCCCTCAGACCTACCTAATAAATGAAATAAAAGTCCTTAGGTTAGGAATTTGGAGCTTGAATTGTAGTTCTGGCTGGAACTCAGAGCTCTGTGACCTTGCCCCTTCTTGTCACTTTTTTTCACATTATAACAATGATGAGCTCACACAAAATGTTCTTTGTTAACTATACCACCTCTACATTGTTACAAACATGAAATAATTTCTTTAACTTTGTTTGGGACCATATATGATGACTTCTGAGCTTAATGGGAATGTGTATTCAGGTTTAGACATATCCCTAAGTATTGTTTACAGATTTATTACCTGTTTCTGAAATCAAATTGAGTTATGGTTTAATCTAAAATAATAAACTCTTTGGAAAATTTATTTTCTGCTTTTGACAGAAGTGTCTTCCATGGGAACTGTTGACAAGGGTTTGTCATATTGACAGGCACATGGTGGATACTGATTTGTTAAAAGAGTAAGAGAAGGTATGAGTGAATGAATGAACAACGTGTTCTCCATGCTGACACTTGCACGTTCATGGGGGCAAGGATGGTTATACTCTTCAGCTAAACATCGGGAGACTGGCAGTCAAAATAATTTTTTAAATACCTATACATGTCCATGACTTGGGGTTGCTACAAAGCTAAGGAGAAAGTCCTTAGCTGGAGATAACAATAAAAGTAGGAAAGAAAACAGAATGTGGCTTGAGTTTCAAAGGTGCAGATAGAGAAGCATAGCTGTAGAGGCATACATTTCCTGAGCTCCCTTGTCGGCTCAGCATGTCCTCAGTGTAAATACACATGTGACAGTGGCCTCTGCACTCATTCACACTTCAGAGAAATCCTCAGTTTCCTTTTCTCCCTCCGTTTCAGCAGTGGGCAGCCTGCAACCTTTTGATCAAGTTGACTTTGTACGTTACATGACTGAACTCTGCTATGCCAAACATCCTTGAGGAAGTTGACATTTGTGTACTTTGAAAAAAAAAAAAAAAAGGAAAAGTGAATCCCAACTGCTTCCTCCTGCCCTTTTGATTAAGAGAATGGTAAGTCAGCAGGAGAGGTGCTGCTTTTAACAAGCAGGGGTGTGCAGAACTGATTGGTATCTTTCTTTGAAAAAAAGTAGAAAAGATTGATGTTAAACAACACTAATCAGAGTTGATTACAGGGACTGAATGAATTCATTGATGGGAAAGAGCCATGGTTCCAGAGACAACAAATGAGATTAGATAAAAATCAAGGGAATAGTATTTGGAATAGTTCTGCTCATCTCTGACAACCAGGAATCAGAGCCCTAGCCCTCTAACCACTCCTTGGAATAGACTTATCTGTACACTAAGTACAGTTCTCAGCAGGGAATGCTCTTCTTGCTGGGTTTTGCACGGCTGACTCTCTTCATTCCAGTGTTAGCCTTCCCTGACCATCTTATCTAAAGTGGTACTTCCATCACAACCTGGGTGAGCTCTACCCACCCCTGAAGCCTCATTTCCTGCTATTTCCAAATGCTACCCAGAGCTCTGTCTGGAGCCACCTGCAGTTCCCTTCAGAGACTATATTCTGCCTTTTTCTGTAAAATTTTTTTTTTCTGTTGTCTCTACCTGTGTTGCTTTCCATCTCACCTCACTAAAAGTCAGTGTCCCGTACCTCTGTTTTCCCATGGTGATTTGTACTTAACTCATTTATAGCAGGGCTCACCCCCGTGTTATAATTATTTGCATATTTATTTTACATTCTCAACAATAGACCAAAATATTTGAGAGCAAGTACTGTATCTTTTGGAGAAGAAAATGGCAACCCACTCCAGCAGTTTTGCCTGGAGAATCCCATGGACTGAGGAGCCCAGTGGGCTAAAGTCCAAAAGGTTGCAAAGAGTCGGACCTGACTGAGCGACTACGCACACACACACTGTATCCTTTGGGCTTCCCTGGTGGCTCAGCGGTAAAGAATCTGCCTGCAATGCAGGAGCTACAGGAAGCATGGGTTCGATCCATGGGTTGGGAAGATCCCCTGGAGGAGGAAATGGCAACCCACTCCAGTATTCTTGCCTGGAGAATCCCATGGACAGAGGAGCCTGGTGGGCTACAGTCCATAGGGTCGCAAAGAGTCAGACATGACTGATGCGACTTCGTATGCATGCCTGTGCTGTATCCTTCATCTTTGTACCTTTAATGTTAGCAAAATACCCAGAATGTACTGGATGTTTTACTAATGAAGAATCAATCAATACTCTCTACCTACCTACCTCATTGTTTTTAAACGAATTGCCTAAAATAAATAACAGAACACAGAGGAAAACATTTCGGCCCAGAATGGATAACCCACTGGTTACCCATTTACCAAAATAACTAATGACCCAAAGGAAATAGGAAACCAAACTTAGGAGTGTAACCCCTGCTTTTTTCTGTGATCTCTGGGTTCTTCCAAATAGCAGTCTGACTACAAATATGAGGAAATCTTTGGGGAAATGGGTTGTTGGACTGCTGTTATAATTTCTGACTAGTGACTGAATGTGTTGCTTATTTGACAATTAGGCTGCTGCTATTAAATTTATTATTAATCATAATGCACTGATTATATAAGCTTGCGAAGTATTCAGCATACATCATCAGCCTAATGCTATTTCTGTCTCATGTTAATAACCTCATGGCTACTTTCAGTGCTCAGACACCACCTGAGCATTTTAGAATCTTGATAAATATTATCAGATGAATATATTACACCCATTATTTTCAATAATCTTATACATATAAACTCCTAGAGGTATGTGTTTTCTTTTTCTTTTATAGTAACAAGTGGATTACCAGATCTTTTCCACTCAACGAACGGAAAGTAGAACATATTGGGAATCATGCCAGACTTTTAGATGGGATTTGTCCCAACAAGTTCATGGTTGAAACATTTTATGGCATTTTAGGTTTTTACTAATAACTCTATTGGATTTAGAAAGGAGTGGGTGTCTAATAATATCATAAGAAAGCTACAGAGCTAGGGAGGGAAGAACCTAGAGCATTTTATGATTCAAGGTGATAGAGTCCCAGGGATGCTGAACACTGGCCACATTTGCCCAAATATCGTCTACACCAGTGGCTAAAAGATGGGGGAGCAAAAGAACCTTTTTGTCATAGCTAAGACACTTCATTTTCACTTTTATATGAGACTATTCTTGAATTAGCCATCTCACATGTTTCAACGCGTTTTCGATGCAGTTCTCAATCTTGCATTCTTCACTATATCTTGGAGATCTTTTCATACCGGTACATAGAGAGCTACATTAATCTTTTATTCAGTTGCACAGTATTCCATTATGTAAATGTATCATAGTTTATTCTACCAGTTCCTATTTATAAACATTTTTTGTCATTTCAAACAATGCTCCAGTGAACAACCTTGTACATAAATCATTTCATAGATGTGCAGATTTTTTGCAGGATAAATTCTCAGAAGTAAAATTGTTGGTCAAAGGATTACATGCATCTTAAATTTTGAGAAATTTTACCAAATGGATCTCGACAGGGGTTGTATTGCTGAGTACTCCCATTGGCAATATATGAAAGTGCCTTTTTATACTCCCAGCCTCAACAAAGTAGTATTTTTTTTTAATTTTGGATTTTTGCCAATTGTATAGGTAAAAGATGATATCTCCTGTATTTTCAATTTGCCTTTTCCTTATCATGAGTGATGCCAAGAATCTTTTAATATGTTTTAATGATTTTGGTAACTGTTTTTTATAGGTACCTATTTACCTTTTGTCTTTTCTTTTAATTAGGTCCTTGATCTATTTCTTATTGATTTATTGCTATTTTTTTCTATATGAGTTGCAAATATTTTTCCCAGTTTGTTTCTTTTAATTACTTTGCTTATGAGATAGATATATTTTTGCCATACAGGACTTTGCTTTTAATATAATCAGATTTACCAATCTTTTCTATTATGGCTTCTGGATACTGAGTCAGGTAAACAGTCCTTCCCCTGCCAAGATTATGAAAGGATGTGTCAATGTTTTCTTTCGGCACTTTGATAGTTTAGATTTTTCTGTTGAAAATGAAATCTATTGAATGATATTTCTAATCCAAAAGATATTTTCAGAATAAAAGAGGACCTAGGAAGGAAAACCCATAATGTTCCCAGAGCTTGATAAGCTGTGGTTGGCCTGCTGTTATTTGCATGTGCTGTGTGTGCTGTGCTTAGTCACTCAGTCCTGTCCAACTCTTTGCGACCTCATGGACTGTAGCCTGCTGTCCATGGGGATTCTACAGGCAAGAATATTAGAGTAGGTGCCACGCCCTCCTCCAGGAAATCTTCCCAACCCAGGAATCAAACCCAGGTCCCTCCTATTACAGGCAGATTCTTTACCATCTCAGCCATCAGGGAAGCCCCAAAATACTGGAGTGGGTAGCCTGTCCCTTCTCCAGGAGAGCTTCCTGACCCAGGAAGGGAACCAGGATCTCCTGTGTTGCAGGCAGATTCTTTACCAGCTGAGCTACCAGGGAAGCCCAACATTTGCATTGTATACTAAATCTCATTCCTCTCTTCCAGGGGCTTCTCTGGTGGCTCAGAGGGTAAAGAATCTGCCTGCAGTGCAGGAGACCTGGGTTCGATCCTTGAGTTGAGAAGATCTCCTGGAGAAGGAAATGGCAATCCACTCCAGTATTCTTGCCTGGAGAATTCCACGGACAGAGGAGCCCAGTGGGCTGCCGTCCATAGGGTCACAAAGAGTCAGACACGACTGAGTTACTAACACTTTCATTTTCTTCCAAGAGCATCAGTATAATTACTATGAAAAGGCCGATCTGTATTTTAAAAGGAAAATTAAAAATAGCCATGTTTAGCTTTTCAAGGTTTTCACCCTTCTTCTTTCTGGATTGTTGTTTGTTTCTTTGTTTCTGTGAGAAAGCCATGTTCTAGCAGAGGCTACAAGCTAATGACATTATTTATTGGTTCAAATTCTAGTATCCTATGCAATTCAGCACTAAAACCTTATTAATTATGAATCACAAGCTAGTATAAAATCTTGCATAGAACCTAGCCCCTGGAGTCAGAAGTCCTGAATTGACCTGCTGTACCCCAAAGCATCTCTCCTTACTATGATTTCCACATGCAGTCAGTGGAAAGATGAAATTGTTATTTCAAAAACAGTAAAAAAAAAAAAAAAGATAAAATTTTAAAATATGTTCTATAGAAAATTAGCTCATGAAGTCATTAGCTGATGATGTTTTCAAATGATACAGCATGTGAATTTTTGGATGAAAGTTTTATGTAGAAAACTTTATTTTCCCACACTCTAGTTAGTATTGGCTCACCATCTTTATTTTAGATCTGATAGATAGAGTGCCTGATGAACTATGGAATGAGGTTCGTGACATTGTACAGGAGACAGGGATCAAGGCCATCCCCATGGAAAAGAAATGCAAAAAAGCAAAATGGCTGTCTGAGGAGGCCTTACAAATAGCTGTGAAAAGAAGAGAAGCAAAAGGCAAAGGAGAAAAGGAAAGATATAAGCATCTGAATGCAGAGTTCCAAAGAATAGCAAGAAGAGATAAGAAAGCCTACCTCTGTGATCAATGCAAAGAAATAGAGGGAAAGAACAGAATGGGAAAGACTACAGATCTCTTCAGGAAGATTAGAGATACCAAGGGAACATTTCATGCAAAGATGGGGTTGATAAAGGGCAGAAATGGTATGGACCTAACACAAGCAGAAGATATTAAGAGGTGGCAAGAATACACAGAAGAACTATACAAAAAAGATCTTCAAGACCAAGATAATCATGATGGTGTGATCACTCACCTAGAGCCAGACATCCTGGAATGTGAAGTCAAGTGGGCCTTAGGAAGCATCCCTACAAACAAAGCTAGTGGAGGTGATGGAATTCCAGTTGAGCTATTTCAAATCCTGAAAGATGATGCTGTGAAAGTGCTGCACTCAATAAGCCAGCAAATTTAGAAAACTCAGCAGTGGCCACAGGACTGGAAAAGGTCAGTTTTCATTCCAATCCCAAAGAAAGGCAATGCCAAAGAATGCTCAAACTACCGCACAATTACACTCATCTCACACACTAGTAAAATAATGCTCAAAATTCTCCAAGCCAGGCTTCAGCAATACATGAACCATGAAATTCCAGATGTTCAAGCTGGTTTTAGAAAAGGCAGAAGAACCAGAGATCAAATTGCCAACATCCGCTGGATCATCATAAAAGCAAGAGAGTTCCAGAAAAATGTCTATTTCTGCTTTATTGACTATGCTAAAGCTTTTGACTGTGGGGATCACAATACACTGTGGAAAATTCTGAAAGAGATGGGAATACCAGACCACCTAACCTGCCTCTTGAGAGACCTGTATGCAGGTCAGGAAACAACAGTTAGAACTGGACATGGAACAACAGACTGGTTCCAAATAGGAAAAGGAGTACATTAAGGCTGTATAGTCACCCTGCTTATTTAACTTATATGCAGAGTACATCATGAGAAATGCTAGGCTGAAAGAAGCACAAGGTAGAATCAAGATGCTCAGGAGAAATATCAATAACTTCAAATATGCAGATGACACCACTCTTATGGCAGAAAGTGAAGAGGAACTAAAAAGCCTCTTGATGAAAGTGAAAATGGAGAATGAAAAAGTTGGCTTAAAGCTCAACATTCAGAAAATGAAGATCATGACATCAGGTCCCATCACTTCATGGGAAATAGATGGGGAAACAGTGGAAACAGTGTCAGACTTTATTTTGGGCTCCAAAATCACTGCAGATGGTGATTGCAGCCATGAAATTAAAAGATGCTTACTCCTTGGAAGAAAAGTTATAACCAACCTAGATAGCATATTCAAAAGCAGAGACATTACTTTGCCAACAAAGGTCTGTCTAGTCAAGGCTATGGTTTTTCCAGTGGTCATGTATGTATGTGAGAGTTGTGAAGAAAGCTGTGAAGAAAGCTAAGCACCGAAGAATTGATGCTTTTGAGCTGTGGTGTTGGAGAAGACTCTTGAGAGTCCCTTGGACTGCAAGGAGATCCAACCAGTCCATTCTGAAGATCAGTCCTGGGATTTCTTTGGAGGGA
>SJYC01077863.1:0-23609 GCA_006408675.1 Madoqua kirkii | reverse complement strand
TATCTGAAAAATCCAAGATAATCAGTGTTTTGAAACAGTATAACAAACAAAATACACTTATTGAATTAGCAAAGAACAAGGACTTCCTTGGTGGTCCAGTGGCTAAGTCTCCATGCTACCAAATGCAGGGGGTCTGGGTTTGACCCCTGGTAGGGAAAATAGCTCCCATATGCCACAAGTAAAGATCCAGCACAAGCTAAGACCCAGCACAGCTGAATAATTAAAATAAGAATTTTTTAAAATTAGCAGATAACAAAATTAATCCACTCAAATCCATAGCTTTTCACAGATAAAAGCAATAATCAAGTAGAAAATATGAATTATCGACTCAATAACAAAAAGACAAATAGTCTAATTTTTAAACTGGGCAGTTGAGTGCATACCATTAAAGACGACACACAAATGGTCAACAAACATAAGAAAAAATGTTCAGCATAATTAGTCATTACGGAAACATATATCAAAACCACAATGATATACCACTTCACGCTCTCTAGGATGGTTATAATAAAAAATATGGACAGTAACAAGTACTATTGAGGATGCATAGAAACTGAAACTCATAAACTATTGATGGGAATATAAAATGGCGAGCCACTTTAGAAAAGTTTGGCAGTTCCTTAAAATGCTAAAAATAGACTTACCGTATGACCCTGTAATTCCACCCTTAGATATATCTGCAATATCGTGATTTATAAGAAATATATATTTGGCCATCCAGATGACCAATATATTTTTCTCTTATATTTTTGTCTTTGTTCATAGTTCCTGGCTTACAGTTCCCCAAACCCTTTGTATCTCCTGAGTAATAAGAAAAATGGGTTTATCTTCTTTTACAATATTTATATTTTGTTCTTGTCTCAGTTCCTGAAATGGGTTCAGAATGTCTTGTTATTTGTAACAAGCCCCTTTCCACCACACTAGGTTTATGTTAATAAGGTGATTTTTGGTCAACACCTAAAGATAGGGGCTGGTTGTCAAGGGAACTGACCATACACGGCGGGTTGGACCTTTCGGTCCCACCCTCTGATTTCCGGAGATGGAGGAAGGGCTGGAGGTTAAATCAGTCACCAACTATTAACGATTTCATCAATCGTGCCCATGTAAGGAAGCCTCTATAAAACCCATAAGGACCGGGCCAGAAGAGTTTCCAGGTGGTTGAATACATGGAGATTTGGGGAGAGGGGCACCCTCAGGGAGAGAGCATGGGTGCTCTGCACAGCTTTCACATGCCCTATGCATGTCTTCCATTTGGCTATTCCTTAGCCATATCATTTTATAATGAACTAGTGCACTGGTAAGCGAAATGTTTCTGTGAGCTCTGTGAGCCACTCTAGCAAATTAATCCAACCCAATAAGGAGGTTATTGGAACTTCCGGTCGATAGCCACTGGGCAGAAGCCCGGGTGACGACCTGAATTTTTAATATTTATTTATCATCTAAAGATGCCACAACCTGGACTTTTGATTGGCATCTGAAGTGACAGATGTGGGGAAGGTGGTCTTGTGGGACTAGCCCTTAACCTGTAGAATCTGTAAACAGTCTCACAATTGAGTTGAGTTGTAGGACACGTAGCTGAAGTCCAAGAATTGCATGATGGTGAAGGAAACCACCCTACACACACACACTGGAATTGATTTCAGAACCTCTTAATACCCAAGAGAGTTAAAAACAGGTCCACAGAAAAACGTGTACATGAATGTTCATAGTAGCATTATTAATAGCAGCCAAAACATGGAAAGGACCTAAATATCTGTCAGCTAATGAATGGATAAACAAAATGTGGTATGGCTACACAGTGGAATACTATTTGGCAGTGAAAAATGAAGTGCTGATACATGCTGCAACATTAATGAACTTTGAAAACACTGTGCTATGCAAAAAATGCTAGTCACAAAAGACCACATATTGTCTGATTACATTTATGTAAAATGTCCAGAATAGACAAATCTACAGAGATAGAAAGTAAATTATTTGCTGCTTGGGGCTGGAACAGGTGGGGGCAGGGGGAGGAGCAGGAATTGGAGTCAATGCTAACATTCACTTGGTTTCTTTTAGGGGTCAATGGTATTCTAAAATTAGTGTGTAGTGATGTTTCCCAACTCGTGAATATGCTAAAATCCACTTTAAATGACTGAATTTTATGGCATGTGAAATATATTTCAATAAAGTTCTAAAAAAGAAAATATCATTTATGAAAAGGCTTCAATTTCGATATAGTACTATTAAGTCAAAATGCCTAGGACTAAACTCAAGAAATAAGCAAGACCTATATGTTAAATTTAAAATGAAGATGGACTTCCCTGATGGTCCAGTGGTTAACAATCTGACACAGGTTCCCTGGTGAAGGAAGATTCAACACGCTGTGGGGTAACTAAGCCCTTTTGCCACAACTATTGAAGCCCACACACTTTAGAACCCATGCTCCACAGCAAGAGAAGCCGCCACAGTGAGAAGCTGTGCATTGCAACTAGAGAGTAGCCCTGGCTTGCTGCAACTAGAGACAGCCCATACGCAGCAGTGAAGACCTAGGTCAGCTGAAAAAAAAGAAAGAAAGAATGAAAATAAATTAATTAATAAGGATAAAGTGAATACATTTCAAAAATAAATAATAAAATGAAGAAAACCTTAAGATATTAGCACTAGAGAAACAAAAAAGTTTTTGAACAAATGGGAGTGGGTATGAAGAAACAATATAATAAAAAGGAGAATGTGCTCTGATTTACTTCATAAATTTAATATGAATAATTTAATATAAATTTAATATGAATATTGAAAATGTCAATAGACTTTTTCTAACTAGACAAACTGGTCCTTAAGTATACACTGGAAAGTTACCCAAAAAACCCAACAAAATCACAAAGACTTTTGAGTAAGACTCTGAGGAAGAAAAGCAATGATAGAGCAACAGTTCCACTAGTTATAAAAATTTTTCTAAAGCCTCAGTGACTAAAAGAGTATGGTGTTGATTTCATAGACATTCAGGTGGATCAATGGAATAGATTTTAAAATCTAGTGATGGATTCAGAAAGAGCATATTAGTATGCAACATAGGGTAGAATCTCAAAGAATGAAGGAAGATGGGTTTTTTAATAAATGATTTGGTGACAACTTGGTACCGATTTTGAAATAAAATTAGTATGTCTGTATTTGATCCATTAAACCAGAAAAAATTCCAAACAGATCAAAGACTACAATATTAAAAATGGAACAAAAATGTTCCAGAAGAAAGCATTTTTGGAAGATTCTTTTTAAAACTTTGAAGGAAGGAAAGCCTTCTTACCATGACTCAAAATCTAAAGTACATGAAAGGAAAGATTGATAAGTGTGTCTATAAGAGAATTAAAAAAAATACTATAAGCAGTATCAAAAGACAAATAATAACCTAGAGGAAACACTGTATCTCGAACAGACCAGAGAGCTAATCCTTCTAATATACAGATAACTTCTAAGAATTATCATGAATAAGACCAATAATTCAGTTCTAAATGTGTAAAGGTGATGGGCTTCCCTGGTGGCTCAATCAGTAAAGAATCTGCCTACAATGCAGGACAGAGAGTTCGATTCCTGGTCAGTAAGATTCCTGGAGGAGGGCATGGCAACCCACTCCAGTATTCGTGCCTGGAGAATTCCATGGACAGAGGAGCCTGGTGGGCTACAGTCCACAGGGTTGCAAGTGTAAGACACACTGAGCAACTAAACCACCACCACTAGAATGTTCATTTTTAAAAAAATACAAAAACTCTGGAAACACGATTAACATCATATCGAGAGAAATGCAAATTATAACCACACTAAGAACTATTTTCACCTATCAGATTGGTAAAATCTTTTTAAAATGTGAGATACTCTGTCTGAGGCTGGGGCTCTTGCCCATTGCTGGTTAGAGTATAAATTGGTCCACCCCTATGCAGAGCAATTTAATTATCAGACATGACAAAATTAGATGCCCTTGACTCAGCATGTCCAATCTGAAGGTGGTGGTTATCCTACATCCTTTCACACATGTGAAGTGGTACAGGCTACTCACTGCATTTTTTTCATGGAAAATGTTGTTTGGAAACTACCAAAATGTCTATCGTACTGGGCCTTATACCATGCTGGAGAGAGCTGAGGAGCAGGTCAGGAGACTGAAAGAAAAGATTGAGAACATTTCATAAGACAGCAAAGAATAAAGCATTTAAAACTATAAAAATTGGCTCCCCTGGTGGTCCAGTGGCTAAGACTCCATGTTCCCAGTGCAGTGTACCCAGGTTCAATCCCTGTTCAGGGAACTAGATCCCACAAGCCCCAACTAAGATTTGGCACAGCCATATAAATAAATAAATATTGAGAAAAACCTATAAAAGAAAGCTAAAAGATATGGAGGATAGATATGGAAGTACCAACATCCAGAAGAGAAGGAGGTGATGGAATCCTCCAAAAGAGAGAGAGAGAGATCTGAATAAAGGTAAAGATAAATCTCCCAGAAATAAAGACTTCAGATTGAAGGGGCTCATAAAGTGTCAAACAGAAAAGATAAAGACACACTCACTCTCATTACAGTGACACTTAAGAAAATAAGAGACAAGAGAAAATTCTGAAAGCTTCCAGAGAACACTTACATAGAAGAAGGCTGAGCACCAAAAAATTGATACTTTTGAATTGTGGTGCTGGAGAAGACTCTTGAGAGTCCCTTTGACAGCAAGATCAAACCAGTCAATCCTAAAGGAAACCAACCCTGAATACTCATTAGAAGGACTGTTGCTAAAGCTGAAGCTTCAAAACTCTGGCAACCTAATGTGAAGAGCTGACTCACTGGAAAAGACGTTGATGCTGGGAAAGATTGAAGGCAAAAGGAGAAGGGGTAGGCAGAGGTTGAGATGGTTAGATAGCATCACCAACTCAAAGGACATGAGTTTGAGCAAACTCTGGAAGATAATCAGGGACAGGGAAGCCTGGCATGCTGCAGTCCATGGGGTTAGAAAGAATCAGTTATGACTTAATGACTAAACAGCAACAGCAACAACAATCATATTGGCTTTAAACCTTTCAAAAGCAACACTGGAAGCAACAAGGCAATTGAAAAATATTTTAAAGTATTTAAGAAAAAGAAATTTGAAACTAGAAGGTTTTTTTCTTTTTTGAAACTAGAATTTTAATCTCCAGCCAGATTTCCCATGAAAACCTAAGGATATATGCCAAAAGTATGCTGAAGCACAGATAGGGCCTCAGGTTTTCACTCAAAGATTCAAAAAAGTCCACAATGAGAATTGTTGTTTAGTTGTTAAGTCATATCTGACTCTTTGTGACCCCATGGACTGTAGCCCACCAGGCTCCTCTGTTCTTGGGATTCTCCAGGCAAGGATAGTGGTGTGGGTTGCCATGCCCTCCTCCAGGAGATCTTCCCAACCCAGGGATTGAACCCAGGTCTCCACACTGCAAGTATATTCTTTACCATCTGAGCCACCAGGGAAGCCCCCTATCTCTCAGTTTGCTCAAATTTCTATCCATTCAGTTGGTGATGTTATCTAACCATCTCATGAGAATAGTTTTAGTGAAAATATAGAAATAAGAAGAGAAAGAAATTCAGAAGTATACTATAGAAGATGTGGGCAATAAGGATCCTCAGATAAATCAGCAAACACTGCCTTTTTTTAAAAAAGAAATGAGGGATAGAAAAAAGAATGGAAGGAAGACATGGAAAAATTAAAGTAAGAGAAAGGAAAGCAGGAAGGAAGGGGAGCAGGGAAGAAGGAAGGGAGGTAGAGATGGAGGCAAGAAGTGAAACACCAAAGAGAAGAAAACGTATTTGTGGCAACTAAGAACTGGGATTGTAAACAACGTCAACATGACAAGGACTGGAGGAACAAGAAGAAAACACTGAAAGCATCGTGAACATCTGATGTACTTACATTGTTAGAGGAAAGATGTATATATTAATATGCTTAAGAAAACAGTAGAGGTAAATAAACAGGTATTTGGATTTTAAGGCAATTGCCTCATGAGTATAAGTAAAATAATAGTTGTAAGCTTAAATCAATTAAAAAAACAATGTATGCAATGGAAAAAAGTAAAAAAAAATGAAACAAGTACACAGAAATAATTACAAAATATATAAAAAGTGTTACATCCAACAGTTAAAAAGCTGAGAGTAAAACAACAAAACAATATTCAATATGTGGTCTCCAGAAGAAACTTTTAGAACAAGGAGACACAGAAAAATTGAACATAAAAGGTGCAAATAGCCATTCCATGAAAATAGATGTTTAACAAAAAGCTTATGGAATAACTGTAATACTTACATTGTCTCTGAGGTTTCATCTGTTATACTATTTTATGTATAATTAAGAAAGAAAAATCCCTACCAGCTAAATAATGAAACAATTCTTTCTTATCACATAGAATTTTTAATATCTATATTAAAATAACTCTTGGGACTTCCCTGGTGGTCCAGAGGTTAAACTCCGTATCTCCAATCAGGGATAGTGGTTCGAGCTCTGCTTGGGGAACTAGATCCCACGTGCCGCACAGTATGGCCAAAAGATAAACAAATAAAATTAAAATGAAAAATTCATTTAGACCTACTTAGATACAGATTTTTATCATATATCTCCCTTGTTCACACATAAAAAGGAAAATTAAAACTTTTTCACATCCGAGTATAACTCTTCTGAATTACTTTTTCATTCAGTTACTCAAGCTTTTAAGTACACTAACACGTCCTCTGGGACAATAATAGATTTGTGATGAAACACTGTTTAAGAGTGCCCCGCTCTTCTGTTTGGCACTGTTCTCTCTTTTCTTCCAAGACACTGACGTCAATCTGCAAGTTGATGAGTGCTTTTACAATCTTACCAGAACTTGCCAGTGGAAGGTTCTTGGATAACAAACAAATTATTTTCCTTCTTCAAGCAGATCTTAAACAGTTTGTCGATGGAATCATCAAGGGGTCATACTCTGGTCACGCCTCATGGAAAAAACAACCAACTCAATTCACTTTTCAGTGAGTTTATTTTTTAGCTGATCAGATGCATCAAAACAGATGTACTTGGTTAGTTGCTTAGGTTGCCTAGACACCTATTCCAGATTCTCTAAGTTAGTCTGCTTTCAGACTAACTCATGTCCTACTTTTCTTTTTAGTGCAAGCACAGTAGCATATTTGGGGAAACATCTCACTCTTAGTTATTGCTTTTGATTTGGGTAGTTATTCATAGCAACGAATAGCAAGTTATGAATAGCAAGTTATTCATAGTGATGCAGTACTTTTTATAACCTGTGCTCATAACAAGGCAGTGTTAGCAAAGCATCAGGGTTTTATTAGCATTTATTTGATGTAATTCATAGCTTCACGTTGTTTTCCCAGCTGAAACATGTTGTTGTTTAGTGGTCAAATCACATCCAACTCTTTTGCAACCCCAAGGACTGTAGTCTGCTAGGATCTTCTATCCACGGGATTCTCCAGGCAAGAATACTAGAGTGGGTTGCCATGCCCTCCTTCAGGGGATCTTCTCAACCTAGGGATCGAACCCACATCTCTTAATCTCCATTGGCAGGTGGTTTTTTTTACCACTAGTACCACCTGTGAAGCCACTGAAATGTATGTTACTAGAAGTTAAACAGCTTGAGATCAAGTCAGCAGGAACTTTCTGACAAAACTGATATATGACATCTTGACTAAAGTCCTATATGACATATCAATATGCCATGCCTGCCACTTGTTTTTAATTTTCTTCATCCATTCCAAGAAATCTAACAAAGCATCTTCCCTCTGACTGGAGCACTTGGTGATCATAGGCAGCCCTTCTGCATCGGTCTTAGTAACAAAAGAAATACACCTCATCTACTTGTGTCTTCAATTCTCCGGTTCCACAAAGCATGTGATTATTGCTTTGCATAATAATTTAGAATTTCAGTCATTATTCCAATGACAGTCTTTTAAATATTGAATGTATTACCTATTTCCATGTCTTTCTGCATCTATTATAACTTTTCATTATTTCACTAGCAAATTATAACACAGCAACTAAACACAACACATTATAGTGCCAAAGATGTACATAATTCGACTGAAGGTTTGACAAGAAGAACAGCTATCATTACGTGCAAATCAATACAAGCAATGACAACTGGGTCACATCTGCTCTTTCTGTGACAGCAAGTGTAAGAAGCAACTCAATTTAGAGAGGTTAAATGTGGAAAGATGCTTGACTTAGAGACGATGAAATATGGCATCTCACAAAACAGAATTTAGGATAAAATATTAGGCAAAATTAAGGTATTGTGAACTACTTAAAGGAAAAATAAAATATGCATATCATACTCATGAAAGTATATGCCACTACCATGATAGTAACAAGGTACATAAAGCCACAGTGAACAAAATTGCAACTGTACAGAGACGGACAAATATTTTAACTTGCCATTTCAGAAACGGATAGATCAAGCAGACAAAGAAAAGAATCACACATATCAAGATGTGAACACTATAATAAACAGATACATAGAGAGGAGTCTAAGCCCAACAGATTACACACTGAATTATAGCACAAATGGAACACGCACAAAACTTGACCGCGCACTAGGAAACAAACAAGTGTTAAAGGACGGATTTCACACAGAATGTGATTCCGAAGCACAATACAGAACAATTAAAACTAGGATAAGAGAGGTTTTGTTTTTTTTTTTAATCTCACAATTCTTGGAAATAAATATAATCCTTGGGTTAAAAGAAAAAGAAATTAAGGGATACTTACCACTAAAAAATAAAAACACAACTTGTAAAAAAAATTCATTTTTAGAGGGAAAATTATAGCATTAAATGCATTTTTGAAAAAGTAAGATTAAGAACACACAAGCTAAGCATTCAATTTAAAAAGTTGGAAAAACAGCAAAGCCAAAGAAAGAAATGAGACAGAAAGTAATGATAACTGTCAGGACAGAGATCAAGTACATAAAACAGTGAAGATTAACAAAAGCAAAACAAGTCATTGTAAACATGAAAAATGGAAACTTACATTACCATATGTAAAACCGATAGCCAAAGGGAATTTGCTGTATGGCTCAGGAAACTCAAACAAGGGCTCTGTATCAACCTAGAGGGGTGGAGTGGGGTGGGAGTTGGAGGGAGGTTCAAACGGGAGGGGAAGTATGTATACCTATGGCTGATTCATGTTGAGGTTTGACAGAAAACAACAAAATTCTGTAAAGCAATTATCCTTCAATTAAAAAAAAAAAAAGACAGACATATATCTCACAATACTCCTCAAGGAAAACAGACAAGTATTAATACAAAAGTAAGTATGGCAGAAAGTACAGAACAAAAAGGGTAATAACTACAAACACGGGGGATATTTTTCGAAATAACAGATTAATAGTTTTGTTACATGTGAAAAAATTTAAAATTCTAAATGAAATGAGTAATATCCTACAAAAATATAGAAAGTCAAAAGTACATAAGCATGTGGATAGTTAAACCAGGAAAAACTAACAACATTAAATTGATAGTCAAAGCTCTCCCTTCTACCCTTATCCCTTCTTCAAAATAACCAACCAAACAAATTCTGGACAAAATGGCTAAATCCAAGACTGAAGCAGGAGAAGTACATTGTGGTACATTGTCTTGTACCAGAAAGCAAGAAAGTGCTTGAAAACTCGTTAGGCATGACGAAGGACACAGTATTCAGAGTGAAGAGGCTCCCACTGGCAAAACCCAAGCTAATCTGAGAGTGAAAATGAAAAACGACAGTATCAGATTATAAAACAGCAAATAAAAATAGAATACACAGTATCATACTATTACCAAAAGTTAGCAAATGAATGAATGGATGAATATTCTTCTTTACAAGAAATGATCTAGAGTTAAAAAGCCACCATTTTTTAGCACCATTGTAATAATTGATTCAGGCAAAAAAAAAAAAATCAAGGGATGCTAAAACCATCAGACAAGGTAATTGATAAGTAGATTATTTATACAGATTAGTTCAGTTCAGTTGCTCAGTTGTGTCTGACTCTGAGTGGACTCAGACTCCATGGACTCAGCCTTTCCTGTCCATCACCAGCTCTCAGAGCTTGCTCAAACTCATGTCTGTCGAGTCAGTGATGCCATCCAACCTTCTCATTCTCGGTTGTCTCCTTCTCCTCCTGCCTTCAATCTTTCCCAGAATCAGGGTCTTTTCTAGTGAGTCAGTTCTTTGCATCAGGTGGCCAAAGTATTGGAGTTTCAGCTTCAGCATCAGTGCTTCCAATGAATATTTAGGACTGATTTTCTTTAGGATGGCCTGGTTGGATCTCCTTGCAGTCCACAGGACTCTGAACAGTCTTTTCCAACAACACAGTTAAAAAGCATCAATTCTTCAGTGCTCAGCTTTCTTTATGGTCCAACTCTCACATCCATACATGACTACTGGAAAAAAACCACAGCCTTGACTAGATATACCTCTGTTGGCAAAGTAATGTCTCTGCTGTTTAATATGCTGTCTAGGTTGGTCATATCTTTTCTTCCAAGGAGCAAGCTACTTTTAATTTCATGGCTGTAGGCACCATCTACAGTGATTTTGAAGCCCAGGAAAATAAAGTCTGTCACTGTTCCCATTGTTTCCCCATCTATTTGCCGTGAAATGAAGGGACCAGATGCCATGATCTTCGTTTTCTGAATGTTGAGCTTTAAGACAGCTTTTTCTTTCTCCTCTTTCACCTTCATCAAGAGGCTCTTTAGTTCCTCTTCGCCTTCTGCCATAAGGGTGGTGTCATCTGTACATCTGAGGTTATTACTTATTAGTTTTAACTAATTGGCCCTCTTGGCTGATTTCAAGCCACCAACATGAGAACATGAGGTCTCTGAGTGCAGAGGGAAGAGATGGGCGCAGTTGGTTCTCATGAGCCTGGTCTGAGCAGCTCCATTACAAAAATCAATAAGAAAAGAAAATTCAATGGGAAAATGGACAAGAGACTTGAGAAGACTTTTATGAAGTCATAAAAGAGAAAACCTGAATGGATAATAAAATATGAAAAGATGTTTCACTATATTACTGATAAGAGAAATGCAAATCAAAACCACAATTGGATACTATATTGCCTTCAGATCAACAAATGTTTAGAAGTTTGGCAATACAGTGTTGGTAATGTTGAACAACAGGAATTTGATCAATGGGAATTCTGACTCACTGCTGGTGGAACAGGTTAGCATTTCCTAGAAGAGGTGAAATGTACAAACCCTGCAGTCCAGGGTTTTCTCTCCTATAAATATATATACAATATAAATATATATATTTCATGCAACATGCACACACATACATTAAAGAAATTCTTTCCTATGTATCCCATACAGTTCCTGGGAGCACAACGAGCAACAGGAAAAAAGTGAAAACAACCCATATGAATATTAGCACAAAAAATAATTTGTAGTATATACATAAGATGAAATAAAATTTCATAACAATGAAAATGAATGAATTATAGATAGTGACATACATTACCATGGGTAAATTCCAAAACCTTTATAGAGAGTGAGCATCACAGAACACATGCAATAAAATTGCAATAATATAAAGTTCATCATATACACTAACAAAGAAGAGCAAGGATGTTTATCACCAAAGTCAGAAGAATGGTTGTTCCTGGCAGAGGAGTGAGAAAGGAAGGGGAAGGGTATATTCTGAGCAACTAGAAATATCCTATTCTTAAATCAGGTGCAAGTACACAGATGTTCACTGATTTATTATTATTTAAATAGTGCAATTGCATTGCATAAGATTCTTCTCCCTGTATATGCACATTTTGCTTCATCAAAAGGTATGTGTGTGAGAGGGCACTCACAGGACAGCATGAGCAGTGTGACGTGTGGGGAGAGGCCAGGATGCAGGCGGCCAAGGAGTATCTTTTTTAACCCAGTGGTGGGAGTAGGCATGGGAGAAGGCTTCCAAACTTCAAACTGAGAAGTGAATTACTGATAGGAGTTAGCCAGGCCAGGAGCAGTGAGCGAGTCTCCCAGGCAGAAAAAAACATCATGTGCAAAGCCCCGGGGGTCACCTAGCTGACAGGTGGAACTCCAGTCTGTCTGGCCTCACTTTCTTTAGGCCCTCACTGCCTGACCTAAACCACACACATATATGTACACACATGCATGCATATATGTATGTATAGCCAAGCTAACTCACAGAGGTCAATAAAAAAGAAGCAAGAGTTTAGCCTGTCAATCTTCTCTTTTCCTACCTCATCTCCTTTCTTCCTACCACACATACACATGCAAGGTGTGCATACGTCTTTCCTCCAGTTGTGCCTTTTTATTCCACTTGTGACTTTCTCACTCCATCACTACAAGTCTTCATAATCCAACTGCCATCACCTCTGTCTGGTTTTTAAACCTGGATCCTTGTGGCCACATAGCTACTGGGCTCTAGTATTCTTCTGCTTGCTCTTCCATTGGCTGGTGGGGCCCTTCTTCTTTCAGAGCAGCATGAATACCTCCTTTGCAAGCTGTGGTGTTTGTGTCTTTTCTTCTGACAGCACAGTTCGGAGTGACCCAGGCCACTCAGCCAACACCAAGGAGCCAGGCTGGGGTCTTGCCCCGTGTCCATGTGAAAGGTGTCACCAGAGAAGACAGGGTGGAGCCTCCCTATGGAGCCAGTGCTTCTGAGAGACCGTCTTCTCAGTTCCCGCAGAAGTGACCCCACAGAGTAGCAGAGAAGCGAGGGGAAGGACTCAGAGCCCCCAGCCCAAGCTCTTTTCTACTGTGCCCAGGGCATCTCTAAAAGCCCTTGCCCAATGCCCAGGGCCCCGGACTGTGATCCACACACCTTGACTGTGCCTTTTACTGTGGTCAAGCCAGCACCCACTGCTGAGGGAACAACTCTGCCACCTTCTCTCCTCTGCCCAAGAACATCCTCCCTGCTCAGCCAAAGCCACTTTCCTAGTTCAAAGAGGCAAGCAGGGGCCCTTATTTCACACTGATAGATTGCAGAGAGGGGCAGCAGAGGCCTCAGGGCTTGTTTGTAACAACTTGCGCTTCTGCCAGGCCTAGATCTCATTCCTTTTCCAAGAAATGAGAGGAAATTCATTTCCTTTTCCAAGGTCAGCATTTAAAGGTTTCTCCTCACTGTATTAGTTTAATTACGGGGTGTGGGGGTGGGGAGACGGGGAGAAGAAAAGAGACAGAAGGATCCAAGATAGACACATGCCTTCCTTAACCTAAAAAGCAACCCCAACCCCTTGAACTGTAAATGATCGTGATTCCCAAACATTTCTCCAGCCCAGATGCAGAGTGCGCAGTCAGCACCGCAGGTCCTGAGCCAGCATCTCTGACGCCTTCTTCACGGAGAAGCCCTATTCCAAGGACAGTTATGACCTTGATGAGAAAATGGATTTATGTGTTTATGGAAGGGGGTACTTGGTGTTGGGATGCACAAGATTGAAAGAACTTGCCCTCTAGTTGTGACAGACCAGGCTTTCAGCTCTCACTGGGTCTCTTGCTGGGTGATCTGGCAGTTTCGTCCTCTCACTTTATTCCTGGCAAACACAGGTAGCCAAGACCGTATGAAACACGAGGCTTTTTTTCCCCTGTTGCTTCTGAACAGTCCTGATCAGGCCACCTTCCACCACATGTTGGCTCACAAGAGAGACAAATAAAATTCACATTAAAAGGGATTTTTTTCTTTATTCTAGCTAAGAATCTACTCACTAACTATCTGCCAGGCCCACATCTCTCCAGAAGTAAGATGAAATAGAACCACAACCTAAACCCCTTCTTAGGGTCCATGAATTTCAAATTAGTCCTCTGTCTTCCTGCTGACTCAGACAGTAAAGAGTGTACCTGCAATGCAGGAGAACCCAGGTTTGATCCCTGGGTCAGGAAGATGCCTTGGAGAAGGGAATGGCTATACCCACTCCAGTATTCTTGCCTAGAGAATTCCATGGACAGAGGAGCCTGATGGGCTTCAGTCCATGGGGTTGCAAAGAGTCAGACACAACTAAGAGACTAACAAAAACAACAAATTCATTGATATAGGTAGAGACTGTGATGGGGAAGAAGAGAGAAATTCTCTTAAATAGTTTTTTAAGATATATCCTTCCTTCTCCTCTCCAACATACACATATTCCTCCTGGAACTAGACACTTTCCAAGGTCAAGGCAAAAGAAGTAAGCTTTCTCTAACATGGAGGGACACATATCCTCTGTTAGTGCAAACAGCTAGAGACTCGTGAGTGGGAGGTTCATCTTCATAGTGTAAACAGTATAAAAGATTCTTTACTTCACTCATAAGAAACTATACATGGAGTGGTTGTCACACAGAAACGAGTAGCTAAAACACAATATTTGTTCTCAACTTATAGCCAAACCCCTATAGGAACAGCCAAATGACCATCCCATTGGAAACAAGCATTTGTATTCCTTTATTGTGTTACTAAGGGAACACCCAATTGTAACCTCTTTTTTACCTTATTTGAGACAGTAATGGGCACTTTCACCCTGGTCTTTTATGGATCTATAAAAAGCAAGCATGAATTCAAACAACAAAGGATTCTTAATAGGGGACTGGGAAAATGGATAACCCATCTAGAATAGAACATGAAGACCGTGGGGCACCTTGCTTAATATGATCCATAGACAATAGCCACTGTTAATCCAATCAACCTTCCATGGAAAAGAAAAATTAGTACATGCCACGTTAGAAGGCCTCAGGCAAGGTCACGGAGGACAGGGTCTCCTCTCTCCTAAGACACAGTGCCCTCCCTGCCCCCATTCAGCAGGGAGCACTGATGGAACACATGACACCTGAGGAGCCCAGCAGGAGGCTGGGTGCCAGGGAAGGTGGGCTTAGGAGACAGGAGGGAAGCAATAGATCTGAACACAGAGGTACTGGGGTTGGTGGGTGGAAAGCCTGCGAGGTGGATGCTTTCAGCCCTCTGAGGGGATGGTTGCAGGGGTCTGGAGGCAGGGAGGGCACAAGGACACGTGAGGGTAACAGAGAAGACCTCTTTGCTCAGCCCCACCATGTAGACTCTGTTTCATGGTCTGGGACTAATCCTCTGTGATGCAAGGTTCAGTCCTTTGAGCTAGTGGCTCTGCCCCTCAGAGTCATCCTTCCTTTTTCTTAAAGGTTAACACATGAGTAGTTTTATGGGCTCCCATTGCTTGCCTGTAGGATTTTAGGGATCCGACAGCCTCTTCTGTTTTGTATTCATTAATTTTGTATTCTCTCTATACTCTTCAGTCCAGTCTGGCAGGGTTTCTACTGGCGAAACATCACTAATCTTGATTCCAGCTTGTTTCTTCCATCCCAGCGTTTCTCATGATGTACTCTGCATAAAAGCTAAATAAGCAGGATGATAATATATAGCCTTGACGTACCCCTTTTCCTATTTGGAACTAGTCTGTTGTTCCATGTCGGGTTCTAATTGTTGCTTCTTGACCTGCATACAGTTTTCTCAAGAGGCAGGTTAGGTGATCTGCTATTCCCATCTCTTTCAGAATTTTCCACAGTTTATTGTGATCCACACAGTCAAAGGGTTTGGCATAGTCAAGAAAGCAGAAATAGATATTTTTCTGGAACTCTCTTGCTTTTTCCATGATCCAGTGGATGTTGGCAATTTGATCTCTGGTTTCTCTGCCTTTTCTAAAACCAGCTTGAACATCAGGAAGTTCACGGTTCATGGACTACTGAAGCCTGGCTTGGAGAATTTTGAGCATTACTTTACTAGCATGTGAGATGAGTGCAACTGTGCAGTAGTTTGAGCATTCTTTGGCATTGCCTTTCTTTGGGACTGGAATGAAAACTGATCTTTTCCAGTCCTGTGGCCACTGTTGAGTTTTCCAAATTTTCTGGCATATTGAGTGCAGCACTTTCACAGCATCATCTTTCAGAATTTGAAACAGCTCCACTGGAATCCCATCACCCCCACTAGCTTTGTTTGTAGTGATGCTTTCTAGGGCCCACTTGAGTTCACATTTCAAGATGTCTGGCTCTAGATTAGTGATCACATCATCATGATTATCTGGGTTGTGAAGATCTTTTTTGTACAGTTCTTCTGTGTATTCTTGCCACCTCTTCTTAATATTTTCTGCTTCTGTTAGGTCCATACCATTTCTGTCCTTTATCGAGCCCATCTTTGCATGAAATGTTCCCTTGGTATCTCTAATTTTCTTGAAGAGATCTCTAGTCTTTCCCATTCTGTTGTTTTCCTCTATTCCTTTGCATTGATCGCTAAAGAAGGCTTTCTTATCTCTTCTTGCTATTCTTTGGAACTCTGCATTCAGATGCTTATATCTTTCCTTTTCTCCTTGGCTTTTCACTTCTCTTCTTTTCACACCTATATGTAAGGCTTTCCCAGAGAGCCATTTTGCTTTTTTGCATTTCTTTTCCATGGGGATGGTCTGCATACATATATATTCAGGTAGATATATAAATAATTTTTCAGATTCTTTTCCATTATAGGTTATTGAAAAATATTGAATATAGTTCCTTGTGGTAACAGATTTACTGCTAAATACCATACAAAGTTCTTTGCCTATTTTCTTCCCCTTCTTCCTTTCAAGAGAGCAGTTTTGGCAGAGCAGTGGGGATCACAGCCAGACTGAAATGCATTAGGGAGAAAACAGCAGTGAGGAAATGGAGGCAGGCAATTAGCCTCCACTTAAAAATGTTGGGGGTAAATGACAGGGCACAAAGATAAGATGCAAACTCAAGAGAGTGGAGAGTTAAGATAAAAGATGATGTTTAGACGGGATGGCCTGCACTTGTGTGTAAGACAAGGAGCAGGAGCTTGTGCAGAGGGAGGAACTGAAAACTCAAGAGAGAGGAAATAAGAGTAATAAAACAAAATCCAGGAAAAAGTAGGAAAAAGTGGAGGATCAAGGGTTTATATGATGGGACTGATGTTTAGGAGATGTTTTCTTCCTCTGGGAAAAAAAGAAAACGAGCAAATGGTGGAAATTTTAGGATGAACATGAAAGCGCATGCTCAGATACTTCTAAAATTTCATGAGGCGCCAAGGGTTGAGAAGTGAGTTTGACCGCCAGGAGCAAATGGAGAGTGCTTAGAGATTGCTCAGAGGAGAATGCCATGGAGAAATCTTGAACTGAATAAAATGATTATTGAGTAGCAGTGCAGCTACAAATGAAACACCAGTGGATTCAGTTAGCAAAGTTCCTTGCTTTTCTCTAGTTACATGTGGGCGTAGAGAATCTTGACTAGCACTGGAAATATTAGGGACAATGGTTTTACCATGCAGCTACAGAGCTTTTGGAAAGAACTTAGAAGAAAACAGGACCACACAGAATCAAAATGATGGAGCTGAGAGGACACCTGAGAGACACGGGGCCCACCTGTCTACCTCTAAGCAAAAAGATGGCCGGACGACCCACTGGCCATACCTGACAACAAGACAGTGTCCCCTAAGACCTTGAAAATGAAAGAAATGGAATCATCCCTAATATTTAATATTTTGAAATCAATATACAATAGACTGGAACAGAAATATACATTGCCACCTTCATAAAGGGACTCCCAGACCTTCTAGAGCAGATGGTGTGATCTGACTAACTATATTAACATATCTAAAGAAAGTGTCAACCAGCCTTAGAAACAGAGAAAAGAGCACTGTCCAAAGGGAAAGAGTACCTTGGGCAGTGGACTTTGAGTTTTCTGGTCCCATCAGCAAGATCATCCCTAAAACAGAGCGAAAGGATTGACATGTGGTCTTGACCTCATGCCACTCAATGGTTCAATCATCTGATTTGGTGCTAACCTAGAGCTATTCTCATCATAATTTGACTTCCTCCAATCTTTCCATAGGGAGACAGTGCTCCAGTCCTTCACATTCAAGTCAAAACTATGACAATTATTTCTTACCATAAATGTATTAACCCATGACCAGTTTTACTTATCAGTCATATGAACTTGGCTAACATAAGCCCACCTCCAAAAGCCTAGGTGAGCTGATGATGAATTTCTGAATCTGCAGGGCTAAGGTTAGCTGGAATTCACAAAAGAAAGGCCTTACCCTTCAAGTATTCAGGGGAGATAACAGGCTGGCCTTCCTCTGGTGAGAACCCACAACTACCTAGTTTTTTTTCTATCTTGAAACAAAAACCAGTATACAGCAGATTGGACAAGGTCCTGTGTGTTTCACCCTTAATTGCCATAAGGATGTCCTTTGCTGCGCCTCCAGATGGCCCTGGATGGTAGAGTCCCTTACTTCAAAGGGAAATTGCCCTGAGGCTGGCAAGCAATTATAATGTCAAAACTGAGTCAATATCATCTATGGACAGGGAGGCCTGGCATGCTGCAGTCCATGGGGTCGCAAAGAGTCGGACACAACTGAATGACTGAACTGACTGACTGACAGCCTTTGAGGAGCCAGTAGTCAGCAATTTTTTTTTTTTTTTTTTTTTTTTGGTAAAACTCCAGGCTGATGGCTCTAGATTGCATATTTCTTTCTCTGTAAAAGCCTTGTTAACAGTTTGCAGGAAATAGAAAAGAGGAGCTTTCAAAATGCCCACACAAGCTGTGTTCCAGAAAAGTCTTCCAGCCACAAGGCGCAATTTTCTCTCCAGGATCTGGGAGGTCTTACCTACTTAAACAACTGTTTGCAAGGCAGGTGGAATGCCTCGAGGAAGGGATTCAGTTTTTCATCTTGATGCTGATATCTTTGCGCATGACAGCTCCCCCATCCCGCCCCGTGTCCTTTGCCCTGCTGAAAGATAAACACAGGGCGCTTAGCATTTTCCCAAAGTGCACATTTATCGGGGCTGGCTCCTATTTTCTCCACCTCTGACTTTCATGCTGGACTTTTTACATGTGTTGTGGGGTCAGGTGTGGGATACAGGGGAGGGAGGGACTGTATTTTGTTAAGATCAAACTGTGATTGATCTACCTGGGATTTCTTCTAGCTATGTAACAGGAAAAGGGATAAATGAGCCCACTAATGCAAACACTTGGGTTGTGGGTGGCCAAAGACAGAGCTGGCTGGGGTGACCCAGGCAAGGAGTGAGGATTAGGCAAGAGAGCGAGAGGCAGATCAGGAGCTCTGATACAAGGAAAAGTGGACGCGGAAAGATGTATTACGCCCAAGAAGTAATCTATAAAAATTAGACTCTAGGGGAACAAGAAAGGAGCCTGGACCAAAGGACATGACTACCCAGAGGGGATGTAGAATAGACAGAAATACCAGGGCAGAAATGTCCCTGGGCTTAGCTTTGAAGAGATTGTATAAAGCCTGGTGGGCTACAGTCCATGGGGTCGCAAAAGACTCAGACGCAACTGAGCAACTAAATCACAATAACCAATAAACATAAGATCCAGATATAGTCTGATAGAGGCTCATCTGTGCAGAGAAAGCCTGTTCATCTTTTTTCTTTTTTTTGGCCGTACCTCATGACATGCAGAAATTTCCGACCAGGGATCAAACCTGTACTGCCTGCAGTGGAAGCAAAGAATCTTAACCACTGGACGACTAGGGAAGTCCTAAGAAAGTCTATTTTTCTTAATTAGGTCTATAGGATCAAAGATATTAATAGCAAAGTAATTTTGTGATCAAACAAACATGAAATATGGCAATTTAATGAATCAAGACAATATGAAGAAGTTTTTAAATGTTAAAACAAATTTGGAACAGTTTTGGTTGTCATTGGAAATTGCCCCAGGGGCCAGAGGGGTGTAGAGGTATTGGGTGGGGTTTGTGGTACAGGGTGGGGATTGTGGTTCCTTTCTCCATCCTGCTGCTTCAGAGTCTTTAGAAAAAAAATTGAGATCCTTCTGACTCCACCAAGAAAGCTTATGCTTCAGACCCAGTGGTGCTATTAGCCAAAGGACTGGGGATCCTTGCAGGGGCCTACCCCAGTGTTTACCAACAGCAAGCCTCGTCGATGACCACAATCAATAGTCACTTGGGCCTCTGAAGTCCAGAGCTTTAATAGCCTTAACAGCACTCAATTTTCCGCAAATGCAGCCTAACAGTTATAATCTAGACTGCCTAGAATTGGACTCTGATTCCTGCACTGAGTTATTGCATTGGCCAAGAAGTTCCTTTGGCTTTTAAGTATTAATAAAAATAAAAGACACCTTTTTCATTTTCACCAAGAACTTTATTGAACAACATATTCACTTTTTTGTTCCACTACCTTCTGCCATTTTTTAGCACCTTCATAATTCCATCTTCTCAAAACTTTGTATCTTTTCAAGCAAACAACTGTTTCAGGTGACTTTTACTGTCTTCAAGGGATGGAATTTTTTTTCCATTAGGAGGATTTTGTGAAAATGAAAATAAATGGAAATCCAGAGGTGTAATGTCTGGTGATTATGGTGGATGAATCATGACTTTCCAGTCAAGCTGTAACAGTTTTTGCCTGGTCATCAAAGAAACACGCAGTCTTGTGTTATCCTGAGGAGGTATTATGCACTTTGTGTTGACTAATTTGGATGCTTTCTATCAAGTGCTACTTTCAGTTGGTCTAATTGGGAGCAGTACTTGTTGAAATTATTGTTTAGTTTTCCAGAAGAAGCTCATAATAGAGGACTCTTTTCCAGTCCCACAACGTACATAATATCACCTTCTTTGGATGATGAATCACAGCCTTTGGTGGTTCATTTCACTTATCCCATGATCTCTCTCATTCCACATTATTACAGAGTATCCACTTTTTGTCACTTGTCAAAATTTGTTTTAAAAACAGAATGTTTACTTTACATATCAATCGAGAGTCTCATGTAGAAATATGGTCAAGAAGGATTTTTTCCACTTAACTCTGTGAAACCCAAACATCAAAGCAATTAACATAACCAAGCTGGTGTAAATGGTTTTCAGTGCTTGATTGGGATATTCTGAATATGTCAGCTATCTTCCACATATATAACATGAATCATTCTCAATTAATATCTTTATCTGATCCATGTCAACTTCAATTGATTTACCTCACCATGGAGCATCGTCCAGAGTGAAATTTCCAGCATGAAACTTCGCAAACCAATTCTGACACATCCGATCAGTCATAGCACCTTCTATATACACAACATAAATTTTTTTTGTGTGTGTTTCAGTTGCATTTTTACCTTTCTTGAAATAATAAAGCATAATAAGCTGGAAATGTTGGGTTTTTTTCTTCTGACTTTTAATATTAAAGTGGCTACACAAAAATTCACCGATTTTTGAGAAGTATTTATTTGGCTGTATCAGGTCTTGGTTGCGGCAACGTGGAATCTTCCTTGTGGCATGCAGAATCTTTCCTGGGCTCCTCTAGCTGTGGAGTGTGGACTTCTTTCTAGTTGTGGCATGGGGGCTCTAGAATGTGGGCTCAGTAAATGAGATGTTAGGACTTAGCTGGCCCACAGCATGTGGGATCTACCCCAACCAGGGATCCTGACCAGGGATCAAACTCTCATGCTCTGCATTACAAGGCAGATTCTTAACCACTGGACTACCAACAAAGTCTCCAAAAAATCACCAATTTTGATAAGCTTATTTAAAATTCATGCTAATCTGACAGCTGTCACATTACAACCTAACAAAACCGTTTGGAATGAAGTTAAAGATAACTGCTAAGCGCTACTAGAGCCATCTTATGGAATTTTGGCCAACCTCATACTAGAGCCACTCTTGTAGAAAGAAGGGCTCCACATCTGTATCACGGAGACATCATGGTAAAGAATTCACCTGCCAATGCAGGAGACATGGTTTGATCCCTGGATTGAAAAGACCCCACTGGAGCAGGAAATGGCAACCCACTCCAGTATTCTTGCCTGGAAAATCCCATGGACAGAAGAGCAGGCTACCAGTCCATGGGGTTGCTAAGAGTCAGACAAAACTGAGCAATTGAGTATGTACACAGCATCAAAGACCTAGGCACATCTGCGCGAGAACTGCCAGCCCCCACCTGGTTCTTTCTGCAGAACCTCTCCTTGTCGGTGGGACGTCTTTCCCTCACCAGCTCCACCCCTATTTCATTGTTCTTCGCCTGCTGGTCACCTCTAGGACTCCCCCAGTATGCTATTCTTTCTGTATGGAGATTTATGTTGCATCCCATTGTGTACCACTCTACCACCTAGTTCTCCACTAGAAAAACACTGGACCACACAGCTCCACGGAGGGTTAAAGGTTGACAGCACCTCTTGAGGTAATAGGAATAGATAATGTCTAAGTGCTATGCCAAGGGATTTCACTTCATCTTCACAACTGTAATGAAGGAGTAACATCAACCCCATGTTTTCAGGAGGAAATTAAAGCTAGATAGGGATTAAGTAACTCTGCTAGGGTCCTTTAACAAGTGGCCAGGCAGGAGACGCCAGAGACTCGGGTTCAATCCCTGGGTCAGGAAGATATCCTTGAGGAGGAAATGGCAACCCACTCCAGTATTCTGGCCTGGGAAATCTCATGGACAGAGGAGCCTGGTGGACTACAGTCAATGGGGTTGGAAAGAGTTGGACATGATTGAGCATGCAGGCACTGAATGCTCCTGAACTAGATTTTAAACCCAAGCATTTTTCCCTATAGACTTTTTGCTCTTAACCATCATGCAAGACTGCTTTAGCCACAGAACCTTCAGACACTGCCCTCTTGGTAAATCTTGAAATAGACAAAACTTCTGGAAAAGAGAAAAGTTTTATACAATGCTCCTTACATGATGCCACATAAGTCATTGCTTTTCAAAACAGTTTGGTTCAAACAACATTCCCTAGCCAATTTAATGGGCTGTGAGTAGTAGTTCAAAAAACTGAAATTAAAAAATTAAAATTAAAAATTATAAAAATAAAAATTATAAATTTTAATAAAAACTAAAATAAAATTGAAATTAAAATAAAATAAAAAAAGAATGTAATAGAAGAGAAAATATCTGAGGGCATGGTACATACAAAAGTAAATGTTATTCTAGTGAACTTTTGCCTCAGTTTTCTATATGTGCATATGTTTGTGTATTATATGGTTAATACAGATGCATATGTATTTGTACATGAGTACCAACATTTGTGGGCTTACCCAGTGGCTCAGCAATAAAGAATCACCTGCAATGCAGGAGACATCAGAGACTTGGATTCGATCCCTGGTCCAGGAAGATCTCCCGGAGGAGGCCACAGCAACCCACTCCAATATTCTTGCCTGGAGAATCCCATGGACAGAGGAGCCTGGTGGGCTACAGTCCATGGGTTTGCAAAGAGTTGGACACAACTGCAGCAACTGAGCATGCACACATGCACCGACAACTGTAAAACTGCACAATGTACTCTTTCTTTCAATTGAAGTATAGTTGATTCACAGTGTTATGTTAGTTTCAGGTGTCAATAAAGTCATTCATATACATATATATGGATTTTATATGGATTATACATATATATGTATATACATATATATACATATATATGGATTTTATATATGGATTATAGTCGTATATATATATATAGTTGTTTAGTCACTAAGTTGTATCAGACTCTTTTGTGACCCTGTGTGCGTATATATATATCGTTTTTCAGATTCTTATCCATTATAGGTTATTATAGGATATTCATGGAAAAGGCAAGAGAGTTCAAGAAAAACATCTATTTCTGCTTTATTGACTATTCCAAAGCCTTTGACTGTGTGGATCACAAGAAACTCTGGAAAATTCTGAAAGAGATGGGAATACCAGACCACCTAACCTGCCTC
>SJYC01077862.1:0-17515 GCA_006408675.1 Madoqua kirkii | reverse complement strand
AAGAGTTGACTCATTGGAAAAGACACTAATGCTGGGAGGGATTGGGGGCAGGAGGAGACGACAGAGGATGAGATGGCTGGATGGCATCACTAACTCAATGGATGTGAGTTTGAGTGAACTCCGGGAGTTGGTGATGGACAGGGAGGCCTGGTGTGCTGCGATTCATGGGGTCGCAGAGTCAGACATGACTGAGTGACTGAACTGAACTGAACTGAACTGATAGAACAGTGAACAGAGTTCCTTGTGCTATACATCTTTGTATTCATTTGTTTTACATATGGTAGTGTGTATCAGTTAATCCCAAACTCTTAATTTATTCCTCTTATCCACCCTCCTACCCCACCTCCAGACAATGTACTCTTAACTGTGGGTCAAGGGCAAACGAGTTTGTTTTACACTTGGGTGCTGGATTAATCTGCCTCCTCCTTTATCTGGCCCTGGAGGAGCGGGGAACTTGTAGACAGCTACACTGGCCTGAACGCAACTCAGTGTTCTGTTTAGGGCTCCTTCCTGTCTATTAGAGAAGCAGAGGCCTCATGGGCAAAGTTGTGCTCTCAGCAAATGTTCTCCCCCACTTTTCCCCAACTGCTCCATTCAGCACATCCTGAAGGCAGGGTAGCAACTTGGGCCAGACTAACCAGGAGACTGTGAGGATCCAAAAGGAGTATGTAATTTAAATATTAGTGACATTCACATAACAGTGGAACATGAGCCCCTTTTCAGTGAATGGAAACAACAGAGGTAGATCTTAGTTAGCAAGAAGAACTGGTTAAATTATAGCCCCAAACAACATTGTCTCTAAGACCAATCTATGAACAGTGCTATAAATATAAAAGTGAATTTAACAAAATGTGAGGATGAAATTCTTGCTCTTTGTCCTAAACCTCAGAATTTCTAGTTGGTTGTAACTCTGTCCCTAAAATACTTGAGACCAGGGCTGTGATGATCAACCAGTGGCCGATAAACATGAGGGCTAACATCAGTTAGTATTAATATGTGGTAGCTTACCAAACGAAGATAGTCTTATAAGCTCCTTGATATAGATTGATACATATATAATCTTCAGAACAAACCTGTTAGATTTTATTATTATCTCCATTTTGCACTTGGGGAAATTGAAGCTGAGAGGTTAAATTTTGTCCACAGCCTTCCCTGGTGGCTCACATGGGAAAGAATCTGTCTGAAGTGCAGGAGACCCGGGCTTGATACCTGGGTCAGGAAGATTCATCAGTTAGTATTAATATGTGGTAGCTTACCAAACGAAGATAGTCTTATAAGCTCCTTGATATAGATTGATACATATATAATCTTCAGAACAAACCTGTTAGATTTTATTATTATCTCCATTTTGCACTTGGGGAAATTGAAGCTGAGAGGTTAAATTTTGTCCACAGCCTTCCCTGGTGGCTCACATGGGAAAGAATCTGTCTGAAGTGCAGGAGACCCGGGCTTGATACCTGGGTCAGGAAGATTCCCCTGGAGAAGGGAATGGCAACTCACTCCAGTATTCTTGCCTGGATAATTCCATGGACAGAGAAGCCTGGTGGGCTACAGTCCATGGGGTCACAAAGAGCTGACATGACTGAGTGACTAACACTTTCATTTTTCATTACATTCATTTTTAAAGAACTCTATTGATTGCTATGGGATACTGACTGCAGAAATAGCCCCAGTTTTTTCAAAAAAACTGTATTTGCATCCCTTTAAATGTGACTGCCACTTAAATTATAGGCTGTTGAAGTCTATTTCTCTGTCTGTTGAATTGAGACTGGCCTTGTGACTTTCTTTGACTAATAGATATGGGAGGAATGACTCCATGTGGTGTCTAGGCCTCTAGAAGAAATGTATCTGCCTTATCTTTTGAACACTTTCTTCTACCTTGGGAACAAACCTAGGCTAGTCTGATAGAGACTGAGGGCCACCTGGAACTGAGATGAATCATCCTAGCTGAGGACAGTCTAGATCAGACAGCCCCTCTCTAGCCCATCAACCTACTGACTGCAGATCCACAAGCAAACCCAGCTAAGACTGGCCAGCCCTGGCTCAGACCAGCAGAACTGTTCAGACAATCCGTAGATTAATGAGAAAACAATGAAATTGTTGTTTGGGCCACCAAGTGTTAGGGTGATTTGTTATGCAGCATTATCGTAGCAATACATAACAGATAGAGTTGCCTCCCCAGTCTTTTCTTCTCTTTGCTTTGAAGGCAAAATCTACTTCCCACTACTGCTGCTGCTGCTGCTGCCTCTGCTAAGTCACTTCAGTTATGTCCGACTCTGTGCATCCTCATAGACGGCAGCCCACCAGGCTCCCCCGTCCCTGGGATTCTCCAGGCAAGAACCACTGGAGTGGGTCACCACTTCCTTCTCCAATGCATGAAAGTGAAAAGTGAAAGTGAAGATGCTCAGTCCTGTCTGACTCTTCACTACCCCATGGACTGCAGCCTACCAGGCTCCTCCATCCCACTACAGAAGTTTAGAGAGCATATGTTAACTTTTCAAACTATTTTGCAGTTAGGGTGATTCAGTTCTGGCAGATATACAGGGAAGTCAGAATGGTAGGAGGATATGCAGGGAGGGAAATTATGCTGAGAAACATTTTCCTTTCTGAAAAGAAAGAAACTGGCAGTGAGATAGTGATCTTCTCCTTTCTTCTCTATCTGCTTTGAATATAATCATTAAAAACAGACATTGGAGCAACAGCAGCCATTTTGTGATCATGCCTAGGAACAGCAATCTAACACACTGGAAAGAATGGAACGCTGCAAAGATCCTAGGTTTCTGCCACATTACTCAGTCGGAGAAACTAGCTAACCTTTTGACTTCTTTATTATTTAAGTGATTGTGTGTTGGCTAAGTATTGATATATATGATTGAACTTTGAACAAACACATTGGAATCCAGGTCTTGGTGCTAACATTTATGCAAATAAGAATGAGTGACCTCTCTGGGAAAGGCAGCCTTGCCAAGGACATGCAGCCTAATGAGCAAACTGGGGGCTGGATCTCAGGTCCCTTGACCAAATGGCCTTGTGTAGTGTGTAGTGCATAACCTGCTCAGTCATCCTTGGTGACCCTGCTGGAATTCTACAAATTCAGGATGTTTTTAGGATGCTTCTTCAAGAATTGCCTTCAAACCCCAGTGGCCATTCATTTATTGTTTCCAGTGGTAGCAAATCCTTGGCTGTTAAAGCTAAATTTGATTTGGGAAATAGTCAAAATTATTTTGATCCCAGAGGTGGCAACAATGAAAGTGTGCCACGCAGATCTCCTGCTGCTGGGAGCACAATTGACTAATGGCCCCAGTTACCGCCCCTTGGGATGCACTGCCCTTATGCCATTTGGTTTCCAGACAATAACAGCATGATGGGGAATGAAGGCAGGCAGGCCCTTCTCAACAAGACATGGGACTCAAGGGCTCCCCATCAGCCTGGCTGAACATTTCTCAGAAACGTGCTGTGGCCAAGATTGTTCTCACCCAGGTCTTTCATTCTTCTCTCCTTTCACACGTCAGACCTGCAATACAGTCTCAAAACTCTTCCTGCTTTCCTTGCCTCCACTTTTTCCTTGCACATCTTGCCTCTTCTTGGCATCTGCTCATCAGATCCAGCCCATGGTACCACGTTTAGTGAAAGGATGAGAGGTAGTCATCAACCTGTTTAACAATGGCCAATTTCAAAGTACCAACAGTTTAGCAACCAGCTCAGGGCTTCCCTGATAGCTCGGTTGGTAAAGAATCCACCTGCAGTACAGGAGACCCTGGTTTGATTCCTGGGTTGGGAAGATCCCCTGGAGAAGGGATAGGCTACCCACATCAGTATTCTTGGGCTTCTTTTGTGGCTCAGCTGTAAAGAATCTGCCTGCAATATGGGAGACCTGCATTATATTCCTGGGTTGGGAAGATCCTCTGAAGAAGAATAAAGCTACCCACTCCAATATTCTGGCTAGGAGAATTCCATGGACTGTATAGTCCATGGGGTCACAAAGAGTCAGACATGACTGAGCAACTTTCAAGGGAAATGGTAGAAGTAGCTATAAAATAAGATGACTTTTCTGATATAACTGATAAAAAGGACTCAATGAATATTGGTTAACTACTGAATAAATGAAAAGGTTTTAAAATAAACTAATGTCATCTCCTATCAGTTCAGTTCAGTCGCTCAGTCGTGTCTGACTCTTTGTGACCCCATGAATCGCAGCACGCCAGGCCTCCCTGTCCATCACCACCTCCCAGAGTTCATTCAGACTCACATCCATTGAGTCAGTAATGCCATCCAGCCATCTCATCCTCTGCCCTCCCCTTCTCTTCCTGCCTCTAATCCCTCCCAGCATCAGAGTCTTTTCCAATAGTTTTTCTTAAATGTCTACTGGCTCGGATGCGTAGGGTGGACCTCCAAGCTATTCTTGTTGCTGCTACAATTGTCCAGTCACTAAGTCAAGTCTTATTCTTCATGACTCCATGGACTGAAGCACATCAAGCTTCCCTGTCCTTCACTATCTCCTGGAGTTTGCTCAGACTCATGTCCACTGTGTCAATGATGCCATCTAACCATCTCATCCTCTGTTGGCTCCTTTTCCTCCTGCCCCCAATCTCTTCCAGCATCGGGGTCTTTTCCAGTTATCCAGCTCTTCAAATCAGCTTCAAGTATTGAAGCTTCAGCTTCAGCATCAGTCCTTGAAATGAATATTCAGGGTTGATTTCCTTTAGGATTGACTGGTTTGATCTTGCAGTCTGAGGGACTTTCAAGAGTCTTTTCCAACACCACAATCCAAAAGCGTTAATTCTTCGGGAATCTCCAAAAAGATTTCTCATACGTGTTCATCTTATTCTCACTGTGCTCTGGCTCCCACTTCTTTTACATCTGCCTGGAAAACCACTCAAATAAGTCCTATGGCTACTATTGTCCATCTTGGGAACACCAAACCCCAGGGACCACTGAAAGAAGTTCCAAATCTAATTTCTGTTGAACATGAAAGGGCCAAATCATATAGGGAGGCCAGGAAAGAAGATGGGAAAGAATGATTTTCTCTCCAACTCCATGCCACAGTTTTTACTTGAACCTCCCTGTACATCTCTCGTGACTAAATAAGGAACACTTCATCAGAGTCTGCTACTAAGCCCTTTTATTCACTGGGATCTCAAAATCAGTTCAAGGGACCAGGTAAGGACAGACACTTTCCACTCCAGCTAAAATTCTAGATTTCCATCTTCCTCTAAACTTCTTCAGCCCTCCTCCCTAGGTAACAAACAATGAAACTAAAGATGCTCTGAATGTGAAATGGTGTATTAACTTCATTTTCTTATATTCTGTATTCTTAATGCTTTGGCATCAGGGGCCTTGCTGATTCTGGAAAATGCCCCTCCCAGGGCTAGCTAATTTCCAGAGACAGCAAATAACTCTGTTGAGAGACTGTCTTTCATCTAATATCTTCAAATATCTCCAAATTTTGTCTCTAAAATGAAGACAACTGCTGATATAATTAAATCATTTGAGAAGGTTGAGATATTCTATAAACAAAATAGGGCTATTCAAATATAACCAATCAGTCCAGAGTCCAAACTTACCAACTAACGCCTTTCTCCTAGATCTCACAGGTTGAGCCATATCCCCCTGCCCTAATCACTTCAGGGCCAGGTACAAGGCAACTAGAGATAGTCCCTACATCCTAGAACCTGTTGAAATTATTCAAACTAGCCAATCCTAATCTGTCCAGCCTGCTTACCAAGCCTGGTTCATTCCTTCCCACAAATCCACGATAAGGGCTCTCGCCCATGTTTTCTGCTCCTTCTTCCTGTCTCCTGAATAACTCTGGTGCTTCCCCAAGTGGCCCTATAGGACATGACATGCCTCCTCCTCTTGAGAACTGTGACAAACTACCTTTCCAATGGTCATTATTTCCAGATCTGTTGGCCTCAGCATACCAGACTAATAATAAAACCACATTTTAAAACAAACGGATATCGGGGAGATTTCAGTGGAGGGCATCTACACTAGCAAAAATAATCCCCAACTTTTTGTTCTATTTGAACAGCCCTCTTTCATTTACAAAGCACATATCTCAATTGCTTTAATTCTATCAGCAACTGTATTCATTTTTAAGACAAAATTTGGAGATATTTGAGCAACAGCAACATTACTGAAAGAAATGTATATTTTCTATGAGGATGTGTGCGAGGTATAGAGACAGGACTAGTACTAACATCATGGTGCTAGTTTTAAACAGGGCTCTAGACACACACCAATAAAAAGAACAGTCTCAGCCTCTCATACTTCCTGAGAACCTCCTATGTGCCACGGACCAACATAGATCATTTTCATACATTAACTCATTTAATCCTCATATCAAGCTGAGGTTAAAACCCAAGGTGCCTACCGTTATTTTCCCTGTTTTTATAGACAATCTGAAACCAACTGCTTGAAAATTGGTTTCTGTCATATAATAGTAGAGCTGCAAACAACTTCAGAGATCAATACTCCCCATTTTACAGATGAATTAAATACGTTTATGCATTCTACTCCACTGGAAGATTTTGTCATTTTTGAGCACATTCTCCAAATATGGCATACGTACCCTGATCTTGCCAATAGTGAGTTCTGACTCCTGTGACCTCTAATCCAGCTGTGTCATACAAGGGAAGTGACACCTACTATAATAATCTCAGACCCCATAATCCATCACACATAACTTTGAAAGTACTAAAGGGAACTGTGTTACAATAACCAAACACACCTAGTGTATATCCCAAGAATTGCCTAAATATTTCCCATTTACGCTATTTTGAGAACTGGCTTCCAGCCCAGTTCCGACAACAGTGTTCAAGATTAAGTGGAAGGCCATGTGAGCATGGTAAATGAAAATACAGTTTTTCCCCCAAAGGGCTATTAGTTATGAATTTATTTTCTTGTGCGTGTGAGATCTCTTTCTAAGCATTTCTGAGATATGAACTTTGCAATTGTCTCATTTACTGGAAAAATATGTGTGTCCTATGAGGTTTCTAGAGGACAATGGTATGTCAACTTCATCAGCCTGCCTTCAGAAGGTTCTGCAGAAGCTGGGCCCAAGAGCCCCTCTTAGACTACCTCTCCCATAGCAACTGCCTCACTCTTGGCCAAGGCACAGACTCTCTGCTCTACTCAGCTCTGGCAACGTCAGTCACCTTAATAAACTAAGGGTCCTAGACAACAGCCATCTAAAGAGAGCTCAAGGGGCAACAGAAGCTCAATTCCTGGGCATAGTCCTGCTGTTTTTGGATTAGAGCCCTTGGTGGCATAGCCCCATCTTTGGGCACAGCCCATTTTGGTTCCATTGGCTGATGATGATCTGATGCATTCATTTGGCTGGAATGTTCTGAGCAAGATGGTAATCAAATTTCAGTGACTTGGATGACCCTTATAGTCTCTCCCACCCCTACCTGTTTCTGTACCAAGTCTAAAGCTTATAGAAAAGTGGAATACTTGGGATATGATATTTTCCAAGATTGAACAGCTGGCTTATATCTATTAAATTGCAGCTTTAAATTAATATACTCTATACTTCCTCCTAAACCAAGGAAAACAGCAATGTACTGAGAAACTGGAAAGGTTTCTGAGTTCTTTTAGATTGTGTCTAAAGGCTTATATTATATTACAGTTTTGAAAAAGACCAGGATCTTGGTAATGAGTCACTGAGTGTGTATGCCAAGCAAATTCACCAGGTTTTTTGACACAATGTAATTGTGCTTTAAATTCTCCCAATTAGAATATTTACTCCACTGTCTAAAATAAAATTATAGCTTGGAGTTCAATCCTTAAGACATTCAATAATGGCTTATCATCTAATGTCATAGTTCAGCATTCATATTCATAATTAATATGCAACATTTTCACAGTTATAAGATAAGTAACTGATCCAAGTGGTTGTTTCTCGTGTGTTCACGTCATTACTTGATCCATTTCTGGTGAAGCCAGGATCATACCAACATGTCTGTGGACAGCCCCGTACCTCCTACCCAAACTCTGACCTGAATCTGTAAGTTTAGGGGCTCAAGAAAGAGAAAAATTCAATAAACCCAGAAAGTATCATTTATTAAGTCCTCAAAGTCTAGGTATATCTATGTATATATCACAAAGCCTCTTCTGCGGGCAACTGCCTGGCAGGATGGATCAAGCAACATGCCCACGATTCTTTTACTGCGGCCCTGCTGTAAACTAGCTCTAAGGTCCCACGTGAACTGGGACCAATATAAAAAACCAGGGAGCTGGTGACTCTTTAATGTGAACTTTTTTCCATTTTGCTTTGCTTTGTGTTTTCAATTCTATAGACATGGCATGAATTTGAACCTGCAATGCTTGGATCAGACTATGAATAACTAAATGTCTGGACTGGGAAGATATGTCAGATCCTTATTCTCTGCTTCCACTCTGAGAAAAGGCTGTGCTTTCTTCCAGTGAGTGGCCTAACACAGTTAGGCAATGACTTCTGCATTTTCTGGCAGGAAATATGAAAAAGAATACATATGGGAAATTGTGTGTGTGTGATGAGGTCTTTCTCTCAAGTGATTTTTCTATCTTTGAGCCTCCAGGATAGAGTGGTATAACCATTCCAGCTCTGCTTATTTGCTGGATTCTAGGATTCATTTTCAAATTGGGGCTCCAAAGCCTATTTTCAACAAGATTTTCTAGTTATTCTTCCAATGAGGTTTAAAGCAATAAAACAGAATAAGAACATGTCCTTGAAGGAGGAATTTTCTCCTTTACTCTTAATGCTATAATTGTTCATAATAAGGGTGTGGTGAAAGGACACAAAAAGGAAAGTTCAGCTTAAAAATGAGAAGACAGAGGGAAGGAAATGTAATCTGGTGGTGGATTTAGATGAGGATTAGCAGCTGTTCTGACTCCTTTGATGAAGGGCTTAACTAATAGCAAGAAGAACTAAGGCTATATCTTAAGAAAAAGCTTCCTGACTATTATAAGCCCTGGCAGTGTCTTCCCAAAAGGGATTTCCCGAAGTACCTCTGCTTGTTTTTCGTTTTTTTTTTTTTAAAGTGTGATGTTGTTTGTGTAAATTGGGTTTTTGTTGACATTTTCATTCTAAATTGTAGAAGTTTTAGACTTTCGTGTTTTTTCATCATCACTCAAGCAATGCATGTTCATTAGAGAAAAAGTGGAAAATACTGATAAACAATGAGAAAAAAATTATCTATCATTCTGCCACCCAGAGATAAGCACTCTTATCATTCTGGGGCATGTGTTTTCAGATGTTTTTCTCTGGGAGACTGGTTAAGCAAACGCTGGTACAGTCATAAAATGTAGCTTTTAAGAAGGATACATACATGATACACCAACTTTGGACCTTGGCCTCAGTTAGTGTTTATCCAAAATCTGCTCTTTGGTTTCATCTCTGGCCTTGGCCTTGGCAAGTGAAAGAGGTAAATGCTGACTTCATCACCATCTGGCAATCTTGGAGTCATGTATGTTCAGTGATTATGTGATGGAACAGATTACCATTACATCTAGTTGAGAATAATGTCAGTAATTTGAATAAGACATAATCAAGATGCCAGTTAATACCTGAATATTTACCTAAAAATATACATAAGCATTTTAGATGTAACCTGGAGAGGGAAATCTCTATTTGCAGAGAATTTTATATTAAAATTCTAACAGCTGGAGTACAAATATTGCAAGTGTATGTGTGTATGTGTGTGTGTGTGTGTGTGTGTGTGTGTGTGTGTGTAGGAAGAGTAATTATGAATAGTTAGAAAGATTATTAATTTTATGCTGTAAAATGATTATTAGAAACTTTCAGAAGCTTATATAAGGGAATGCTTTACAAATATTAAACAAATACACCATTAATATAGAATAAATGAATGCAAATATTAATAGAGAATGAACTAGCTAGAAAACTTAGGAAGATCATGATATCCTTTCTGAACAAAATGAATAATAACATTTTTTAAAGTCCCAGTTGAAACCAGCCCTTTCTTCAGTGTTGAAACATGCAGAATAATGACTGAAAGAACCACTTAACAGTTGTCAGCTCTGGGTGACTATTATAATGTTCCCAGAGGATAATAACAATTTTTAAAATTTTGGACTATTAATATTATCAAACTATTATAATTTAATCAGTTGCATACAATTTATTGTTTACTCTTCTAGCCCAGGAATCTTTCAATGCTCCTGATATTTGGCTATGAGAGCCTCTACTTCAACAGAATACATACTTTCATCCTCAGTCACTTGCTGTTTTGAATTGTAATCAACATGTCCCAAGCACAGAGTACATTATATGTTTGAAACAGAGAGATGTACGGCTGTTAGGATGCCTTCAGCTACATGAAATAGACATTCCTACCCAAATGGTTTTTAAAAATTAGGATGGGGAAAAGAAAGTATTGGCTCACATACCTGAAGAGTCCGAGGGGGCACATCAGGCTTCATTCGGGCTCAAGGCTATGAAGGGAGCCTGGTTTTTCTCTCACCATTTCTCATCTCTACTTCTCAGCTCCACTAGCTTTAATCTTGTTTCCCTCCTTCTGCTGCAAGGATGGCTGCCAGCAGCTCCCAAAGCTGCTTGCCTCTTCCTTGGCGGACAGATGAGAACTGAGTCAGTCTTTGTCCCAGCAGTTTCCAGCAAAAGTCAGAAAGTACACCCTGCTAGATGTTTCCTTGCATGAAGCTTTCACTTCTGCAACATCACTGTGGCCAGGAGGACACCACATGGTTAGTTACTTTAATCAACCAGCTTCCTATCCCTGGGGGTGGGAAAAAAATCAAACCAAATGGTACATTCCCCAAGGGAATCATGGAACACTGTCACCAAGAATTAGGAGAAACTGATGTTAGCCAGCAAACAGTAGGTGTTAACCACAGTGTGGAATCATGTTTTCCATTGTTCAAATAAGATTATGAAGTGATATATAGGGCATGATTCCAATTTTAATGTACAGATGTCAATGAAAACTTTTGTCTTCATTCATTTAACCAGTCCCATCTTACGGTTTTATAGTTGTTTTCACTGTTAAAAGTGATAGTTCAACCAGCACAATTTACATTCAGTCTTACATAGAATGATATTCTTGGAATAAATTGCTACATATTGAATTGTTGACTCAAAAAAAAAATCACAGTTTAAGGTATTTAAACATCTTGCCAAATTGCCTTCCCCAAAAGTTTTAGCAGTGATATATGCAATGTTAGCCTCCCATAACCAACCTCACCAACATAATATCATTCATCATTTCTACAGGAAAAACTAATATTTCATTGCTTAAATAAGTGCCTTTTTGAGCACTATCAAAGATGAAATTATTCTGATGTTAGTTATATACTGATATTTAGTTTTTATGTATTAATGTTTAATGAGCTATCTGTTGATACCCTGATTCATTTTTCAGTTGGCCCTTCATCTTGATTTACATGCTAAAATTTAATGTCATGTTTTAATTTTTTTATCACTTGTCATTTTCCTTTCTACTTTGTTTATGGTGGACTTTAGTTAATTTTTTACTATCTTGCTATATAAAAGTTCTACATTTTGATGCAATCAAAATTATAAAATATTTCTTTTTAGATTGTTGTCTTAAAATCTTTTAAGCAATAATATTTTCCATACCAATTATTTCTATTTGATTTTATATTTTCTTCTAGTACAACTATTGGAGAAAGTGATGGCACCCCACTCCAGTACTCTTGCCTGGAAAATCCCCATGGACGGAGGAGCCTGGTGGGCTGCAGGGTCGCGAAGAGTCGGACACGACTGAGCGACCTCACTTTCACTTTTCATTTTCATGCATTGGAGAAGGAAATGGCAACCCACTCCAGTGTTCTTGCCTGGAGAATCCCAGGGACGGGGGAGCCTGATGGGCTGCCGTCTATGGCATCGCACAGTTGGACACGACTGAATCGACTTAGCAGCAACAGGAGCAGCAGTACAACTATTGTTTCATATTTTATTTTTAAATCCTTAATTTGTCTAGAATTAATTTTGTTGTAAGATATGAATTCAGGCCATAAAGTTACTTTTTCCTAAGTGGCTAAACAGAATTCCAAATGTAGCTGTTAAAAAGCCTGGTTATTAAAAGGGCTCACTCTAGAGGCAGACTGGTAGGTTTGTGAGCTCTGAAAGTTAGGTATCTTATCTATGTCTCATCTATAAAACAGGTATGTTTGGGGTGGTTTTGACAGTGAAATGTGCTGAAAACACAGAAAGAATTAGAACATTGCCCAGAACATAGCAAATTGAGATTTTGTTGTTACCTCTATTTATTGAAAGACCTATTATTTCTTCTTTTGCTATATTACATTTGTGAAAGACTAATTATTTATCTATATGTGGATCTGTTTCTCAAATTTTTGTTTTCTTCTTTTGGCTAGTGTGTCTACTTTTGCCTCTCTGCCGAGTTTTAAAATGGTTCATGTCAGTACTTCTGAAAAGAGCAGAATGAACTTGGAACTTCTGAAAATGTCTTGGTTTCTTATCCTTAAAAGCACCAGGAGTCATTTCTTTCCTATGTGTCATGTCAGTTTTGCACAAATTAGCTCTCATCACTAAGCTCTATGGATACCATGTTTATGCTTCTTTAGCTTATTCAGTCTCAGCTCTGCCACTTACTAGCTGTGTAACCTTGGGCAAGTTACCTGAACTCTCTGCTTCAGTTGCTTCCATTGTAAAGTGGGATAATAATTCTCATGACCTCAGGGCTCCTGTGAGGATTAAATGAAATGATACATGTAAAGCTCATACTACGGTGAACAGAGTATAAAGTATAATAACAGACTTAAAGCTCCCCAAATAAGTGTTAACTATTAATTTATTTTTATTATTGCCTTTGTTATATCACAGGACACGAAAGCCTCTCTCTCATCAAGTCTCTCTTAGCAACTAATAAAATGAAGAATCAGGATGTAGGAGACACAGAGAAAGGAAGACCAATAGTATTTTTCAAGTAAGGTTATGATTTTTTCCAAGTTAATATATAATTAACAATACCCCAAGTAACACCTTGTACAGAACAGGTGCTCAATAAAAATGCTGAACTAGTAAATATAAAGAAGATCATATTGTCTTTCTACCAGTGCAGTGCTGAGGATTTTATGTGAATATTGAGAAATAAAAGCTTCACTAATAATGTTCCTCAAGAAGTGTGAATAAATAAAATAGTATTGAGATTCTTATTCAAGTCTTCAGGTATAGCTTTCTCTCTATGATCACCACATATTTATACACATGCAGGAAAGAGAAATAGTAAAAAGAGGAGAAATCTGAGGGATTCATAGTCAGAGCAATAATTCCATTTTCTTGAGACCTGTGTTCTTTAGAGACATGGCTTATCACAGAGTAAGTATCCTCTTTTATAATCTGTGTAGCACGCATCTGTGTGTGTGCAAGTACACACACACACACACTCCACAAAAAGGCATTTCTTGACATTTTAAACCATTCCAGATTGGCTCAATTCCAGTTAATCATATTAAAATGTCAAGAAAATTAAGTATTAAAGATACAATCTGGTCCTTCTTGAACTTATTTACTTGTTCTTTAAAAAAATAAAAGACATGGCAGGGAGCAGCTGACTGCTTCCTTCCTTTCAGCAGACAGTCTAATTATGTCCTCTTGCTTTTACTCAAGCAATACATTTTAGCATGTGTTAAAAGACAGAAAGGCAGAGGATCTCAAACTTATATGTGAAAGTATGGCTAATTTTCCCAGAAGTTTAGGGCAAGGCCACTGAGAGAGATACTTGAGTTTCCCATCTCTGAGTCATCTTGGGGGTGCCAGTAGCATTTGAGATGTTAGGCCAAAGAATTATTAGGAATCAAAACATTAAAATCACTCCCATGTGAGTGCGAAACTCAATCTTCTTGTCTTTTGAAGGAGAGATGTTTCCTTTATAATTCTACCATTTTCAAAGCCAGTAATTACACACTGGATCAAAGACTGATGAGGAATAGAATTGGAAACCTGGAGATAATTTAAGAATACCTTGGGTAACTAGACTGTCTTTGAAGAAGAACTCAAAGGGGGAGGTCTTCAATGATCTTAACTCTTAGCCACAATTCCTTGGACATCACTGCAAAAAAAAGAAAGGACTACTTTTGTTTATGTGGCATCTGAAAATCCAGCTATGTCAGCTTGAGTTCATTTTTACAGCCATTTTCACAAGTGATTTAAGTCACTAATTAATTGGCAAATGTTCAGTTCTCATCCACTCTAGTGATTTAGGCCAGGAGAAATAAACATGTCAGTATAGACTGGAAAGAAAGAATAGAAAATTCCTTTATTGTCTATGAGACAGATTCCTTTGCTATAATGACCCAAATAACAGACTTATTAACAGTCAACTCAGAGTTTAAAAGTAGGCATACTTCCTATTTTACATGTAACCTTATGTTTTCACTCTAATTTAAGACAAATTCCTGAAGTCCAAGGGCCTTGTCCTAAAGATTTTAAAAACAAAATAAATAGGTAGATGATGATGGAGAAGATGTAGGTAGGTAGGTAGGTAGGTAGGTACATAGAAATCATCTACAGAACAGACCCCAGGTTAACAAAATTATCATTTTCTCCACATTTGTTAATTTGTTACCGTTCATTCTATCCATTTTATTTTTTAATTAAATGCCAGTCACTGTTGAGGCATTGGAGATGGAGTGGTTATCCAAACAACTAATATTTTTTTCTGCCCTCATTAGACCTTCTAGTATAATAGATATTGCCAATAATTAGATAGTCTTACAAACAAATAGAAAATTCATTACTGGGTCAAATAACTACAAATAAGAGAAAAACAGATAGGAGGAGTTGAAAAAGTAAGGAAGGTTAGAGACATCTTCTCTAAGAAGTGATGGTTAAGGAGGTATCTGGGGGGGAAATGACAGGCATAGACTAGATAAAAACAGGAAGGAAGGATATCCCAAGGAGAGAGATGAGCATGTGCAAGGAAAGGCTGTATGGTGGGAGAAAGCAAGGAGAGAAGCGATTAAAGAAAGCCAGTGGAACACTGGAAAACAGGGGAAGGATACAAGCTGGAAGTGGCATGCAGGTATGAGGAGCTTTGTCCATACCTTAAGAGCAATGGAAGTCAAGGAAACAATTTAATCAGGAGGGTGATGTGGTCAGAAATACAGTTTTGCAACAATTAGTCTGAATCCAATGTGAAGATTGGGTTAGAGGGAGGCCAGAGGGGCTATGGAGAAACTAGAATATTAGGAAAAAGCTATGGCTATTATCTGCCTGCAGCCATGAAATTAAAAGATGCTTGCACCTTGGAAGAAAAGCTATGACAAACCTAGACAGCATATTAAAGAGCAGAGACATTACTTTGCTGTCAAAGTAATGGTTTTTCTAGTAGTCATGTATGGATGTGAGAGCTGGACCAAAAAAAAGCTGAGCGCCAAAGGATTGATGCCTTTGAACTGTGGTGTTGGAGATGACTCCTGAGAGTCCCTTGGACTACAAGGAAATCAAACCAATCAATTCTAAAGGAAATCAATCCTAAATATTCATTGGAAGGACTGATGCTGAAGCTGAAGCTTCAATACTTTGGCTACCTGATGAGAAAAGCTGACTCATTAGAAAAGACCCTGATCCTGGGAAGGACTGAAGGCAGGAGAAGAAGGGGATGACAGAGGACTAGATGGTTGGGTGGCATCACCAACTCAATGGACATGAGTTTGAGCAAACTCTGAGAGGTGGTGATGGACAGGTAAGTCTGGTGTGCTGCAGTCCATGGAGTCACAAACACGATAGAGTGACTGAACAACAACAACATTATCTGGCATGATGGTAGCTTAGACCAAGATGCGACCAGTGGAGATGGACAGAAAGAAAAATCACTAGGACTTGAATTAGATTTGAAGATGGAAAGAGGCTTACAGAATAAGAATATGAAGTAAAACTAATTGCTTTGGGTGCAGGGAGGGAGGGTTAAAACAACAGTAATACTTTACAAGGCCAAATACTGCTCATGACTCAGGCAACTGGCATTCAAAATCTAAATAAGTCTAAATCCAGAATTGTGATTACTTTATGTTGCTCTGAAGCCTGACACTTGCTTCCCAGTGCTAATCTAAGACAAAATTCTAAGAAACTATGGGAGTGCTACTTCTGGTTAAGATATAGAAAGCCATAAAGATTATCACTTTTATCAAATAAAAAAAAGTAATAGATAAACTAAAAATTCTATTTTTCTTTTCTTAAGAGCCTTCAAAGGCTACTAGACACACACATAAGTCCAAGTAAACTAATTCCAAAGAGGACATGCCCTTGGAAGAAGGGCAAAAAAAAAAAAAAAGTCGGGGGCGGGAGGAGTGATTATTTTCATGCTTAGAGCAAACTGCCTAATCTGAGTACAGGGGGATGAAAATGGAAGTCTAACATAGACATGGCAGTTTGCTGAAATGAGAAAAATCACCTGAACTTTTAACAAGAGTGTGGGGTAGCATGAAACATGAAATCTGGATGAGTCCCAAACACAAAAATATATCCTCAAAACAGCAGTTCTCCACCCTGGGAATTCGGCCGAGTCAGCAACAGTTGGGGCCGAAGCTGGAAGTGAAGTGTGATCTCCCAGTCCCTCATGCTACTTAGGGTCCAGAGGCCTCCTAGAGTTGAGTCTGCAGGTAAAATAAAACTAATTAAAACTGCAAACAATGTTCTTTCTGGTTCAAATACTAAGAATCCCACATTCATCAGCTCCCTAGATATAAAGTGAGAAGCCAGGAGTTAGACTGAAAGGCCAAGAGAACTCACCATAATCTCACTGGCAAGAGGTAAATGAAAACTAATTGAAGTTATATCCCAACCCTAGCTCAGTTAAACTCATGATAGGATCTAGATAAAGTTCCCTTCCTCAGCTTTGAGACAGAAAAGAAGTCTTCTCTGGGAAAACCAAAACAAAAATATACAATCTAGTTTAGTCCCTATTGTTCTTTTAAGCAAAATGTCTGACAGTAAGTGACCGACTGCTCAATCACGCAGTCATGTCCAGCTCTTTGCAACTCCATGGACTGTAGCCCACCGGGCTCCTCTGTCTGTGGAATTTTCCAGGCAAGAATACTGGAGTGGGGTGCCATTTCTTTCACCAAGGAATCTTCCTAACCCAGGGACTGAACCTGTGTCTCCTGCAGCTTCTGCATTGGCAGGCAGATTCTTTACCACTGAGCCATTTGGAAAGCCTGCAAAATGTCTGACATAAAATTAAAAATTCTAATACCTACAAAGAAAAATGAAAATGTTGCTCACAGTCAATAGAGGCAGACCTACTGATGATCAGATATTGCTATCAGTAGATGAGGTCTCTAAAATAAATATTTTAAATATGTTAAACAATTATGTTAAATATTATCAAAGATGGACACGATGGATAAACAGAAAGAAGTTTCATCAGAGACAGTCAAGCTCTAAAGAAGACCCAAAGAGAAATACTAAAATAGAAAAAAAGATATCTGAAACAACAAAAAAGTAATGTTAAAATTAATGAGATCTAATAAATGAAACAATGTTTAGAAGAAAAGTGGTAACTTTAAA